>JAQFYM010000197.1:0-100831 GCA_034694785.1 Agrenia bidenticulata | reverse complement strand
ATTGGCCTTCTTACTATGAATTTCTTTTTGTACCAATTTATATGGATGAATAAATACCACAATTACAATTACAATAATAAATAAAAACATTTCACTGACTGTGCAATGGTAATGTGAAGCCGAGGATGCCCTCCTGGTCGTCCCAGAGATGATTATCTTGTGCCCTTGGATAAGCCTTTATCCAGAGGAGTTAAAACTGCTTTTTTTTCTCTGCTTGAGAGTATTGTTGTCAGTGGGGGTTCTTGGTAGTCATTTCAATTTGTTTTGCTCAAATTGGCCAATGATAGATTCCCCTGGTGATAATTTAGTGAGAGTGCACTCATCCCTTCTTCACCTCTTTGAGGCTCTTTGACAAGGCCAAGAAACATTTGAATAAATTAAGGGATTTTTGAAAGTCTGTAATCCAAGTGAAAGAACCAGTCCCAACAACACAACCCCCTTCTTCAAAACCACTCAAAACAAATGTCCAACACAGACTGATTTTATTACCAACAACGCACCAGCACAATCTCATCACATTATCAAGCAGTGCAAAATTAAAGATCCCAAATCTCTCCAACTCACTAAATTTTATGTGCAAATATTTTCAAACTCAGACTCATTTATAGGCCACTTTTGATAATTATCTTTTTTTGGAGGTCAAGGGTCATTTTTATCGACAGCATCATAGCTATAGATCTGACCCTCATAGACTAGTTCGTCGAATGAGCTATTCAGATCTAAAATCCATCAGGTATTTATGGGGGAGCAGAAATACTAACGAATACTTTTCAAACTAGGCGTCTATAGGCTCATTTATAGACTACTTTTGATAAGTGCCTTTTTCGGAGGTCAAAGGTCATTTGTTTCGACAACATCATAATTATAGATCTGACCCTCTTAGTCTACTTAATCGAATGAGCTATTGAGATCAAAAATCCATTCCGTAGTTATGGAGGAGTAGAAATACTAACGAATACTTTTCAAACTAGGCGTCTATAGGCTCATTTATAGACTACTTTTGATAAGTGCCTTTTTCGGAGGTCAAAGGTCATTTGTTTCGACAACATCATAATTATAGATCTGACCCTCTTAGTCTACTTAATCGAATGAGCTATTGAGATCAAAAATCCATTCCGTAGTTATGGAGGAGTAGAAATACTAACGAATACTTTTCAAACTAGGCGTCTATAGGCTCATTTATAGGCCACTTTTTATAATTATCTTTTTTTGGAGGTCAAGGGTCATTTTTATCGACAGTATCATAATTATAGATCTGGCCCTCATAGTCTACTAAATCGAATGAGCTATTGAGATCTAAAATCCATCAGGCAGTTATGGAGGAGTAGAAATACTAACGAATACTTTTCAAACTAGGCGTCTATAGGCTCATTTATAGGCCACTTTTTATAATTATCTTTTTTTGGAGGTCAAGGGTCATTTTTATCGACAGCATCATAGCTATAGATCTGACCCTCATAGACTAGTTCGTCGAATGAGCTATTCAGATCTAAAATCCATCAGGCAGTTATGGAGGAGTAGAAATACTAACGAATACTTTTTTAGAAACTCAGAGAAAGCTGGGATAGAAATCATCCCACTAAAAAGCTACCTGGCTCTTGATACCGAATCCCCCGTCCAAGGATAACAAGGAGGAGGATCATCTCATCTCTCCTCACACTGACCCGCTGGGCTCCTACCCATTATAAATGACCCCCATGGTGTCCCCTCAGATCTTAAGATGAAGGGAGCCTGGAGAAGTTTATGGACGACCCCTTCATCTCTGCTTTTGATGTCCAAAGCTGAGAGATAATAAAAGGAGGGAGAGAGTCTCGTTTTGATGAACTAGAGTCATTGGACTTTGTAGCTGGATTATGTTCCCCAAACTTTTGTGGACATAAGGGCCCCCGAGCCTTTGGAAAAGAATCAAAATCAAATACTTGAGACTAAGGGAAATATAATCTCCTCATCTTATATTTAGCCTTAGAAGAGAGTCGCTGGACATTTCCCCCCAGCTTGGCTCCAACTAAAAAAAAGTGGCCATTATTACCTTGAAAAAATGGGTAATACAACACTGGGTTGTTTCTGCACTGCATTTTACCCGGGTAAGAAGAGGAGGCGAGGAAATAAAATACTCACATCAACTTAGATAATGGATACGGACCCCACAACCCGGGCATTGAGGGGGACATGGAAATGGAATTGGAAAGTTGACAGGGGAATGATCATATGAGATGTTGACAAGTGTTTGGAGGATTTTGACAAGTGTGTGCCTATGGAGATATGCGTCATATATGCTTTGTGGCCATGTGTCCATATTTATGGCCCCCTCTCGGTCCTTATCTTGATAGCCCGTCACTCTCAGGTATTCTAACTTGAGGGATGAAATGAATTTACAAACGACTTGGGGGGAATTTTTCCTTAAATTAAAAAAAAACAGTTTAAAACTTAAGGATTGAGAAAAGTTTTTGGGGGTGGGAGTTGGTGCGTGTTTGGTGGAGGGGGTAGAGCTGAGGAGCATTTTTTAGCACTATGATCTATTTAAAATATTTAATTGAATCTCACATCTCTCATCATCTTTATAATTAGTTACTTGAGATACATTGAGATTCGTGATCAGAGGTGAACTGAATCCAGATTTCGGGGTTGATAACATCCCACTTGTTAGGTTTTGAAAAACTTTTGTAATTAAAAAAAAATCAAGTTTTCTTATCCTCTAGGTGAGTGAGGTGAGAAATGAGGGAAAGTTCAGTGCTCGGTCAGATGGCCGAGTAATCACACACTTGACGAGTAGTTGCTCAGGGCGTTTCGAAATTCTCTGGATTTGAAGGTGTTAAAAAGTTTGGAGGAGCGAGTACTCGGCCAGAGGATATTGGATATTCCTCTCTGACCTCAATCATGTTTTTTTTAAACTATTTTAAGATTGGGAAACAAAATTTTGGACTTTATTTTGATATTCTCCTATTTTTTTCAATTATATTCTTGATAACGTGGATTTGGATATTTTTGGGAATAAATTACGTTTCATTTATCCAAACTTTGGCCACAAATTCGTAGGTGGAAAGATTTCCTTGAAAATCTTACAATGGAAGAAAAAAAAAGCTGAGTAATTTCCAAGGATGATAATTTCCGAGGAATTTGATGGGTAAATAGGAAAGGAAGTAGTTTTGGGCTATTTTGGTGTGTTTAGTTGCTGAGTTTTAGTTGGAAAAATTTGTGGATATTGAGTACTCGGTAGGAGGTCGGGAGTTTGGAAACAGTCTGAGATTTCAAGCTTGATGTAATGAATTGAAGAGGAGTTTAGAATGAAGGAGCTCTAGGAACACACAACCTCCCCCTCACTCTACTTAACATTACAACGAATTTCAATTATCATTTTAAATCACTTCTCATTCCACTTGACGTTCACTCCACTTTTTCCCGAACATTCGAATGACAAGGAAATGCTGCTGGAGAAAATCAGAGTCAACCCTTTGCGGGAAAGGAGACTAAAGGGGACGTGAATGTCAAGTTTATAATGGAGGCAACGAGTCCACATTCTTCTTCCGTTTTAAGATACAATCATGAACTACTTTCAAGTAAAAATGGTCCTTTTAGAAATTCTGATGCTACAGATAAATCAATCCTTTTAAAGCCTGCCCAACCTATCTCACTTACTATCAAACTATCAACAACAGACTTTGAATGTTACACTTAAATTTAACACTTAAGCTGAGTATTTAAGCCCATTTTCATATTCTAAGCACCTGCCACAATGAAAGAACAAAGTCGTTTTGCATAAAATGTTCCATTCCTTAATCAAACACGGACGTATAGTTTAAAAGAAAGCGAAAAGATGGCTTAGTATTTAGTTATTTGCTTATATTAAGAAAATTTGAGCAAATTTGTCTATAAAAACAATATAATCGATTAAACTAGTAAATTTGAAAGGTCAATTTCATTTTGATTGACCAAAAACGGTCAAGGGAATCTGAGGAAATAGGAAAAACAATTTCATGTGTTTTTTCTGCATACCTTACGTTCCTCACAATTGTATTTCCTATTTTGAAATTAAATGTAGTAATTTGCAGATTTTAAGAAATTGTTGAATAAGTTCAAGTCTCGTTCAGAAAACTTTAGTTAACTAATCATAATTGTAATCCATTAAAATAGTAAATTTGAAAGGTCAATTTCATTTTGATTGACCAAAAACGGTCAAGAGAAGCTCAGGAAATAGGAAAAACAATTTCCTATGTTTTTTCTGCATACCTTGAGTTCCTCACAATTGTATTTGCTGTTTTGAAATAAATAAAATAATTTGCAGATCGAGTCTTTTTCATTCAGAAAACTTTAGTTTACTAATCATAAGATAAACTTAAATGTAGTTGATCATCTTCAGTTTTTGCTACAATTATACTAAATGTCCTCAGCTTTTCAACCCTTTGCTCATTGTTTTGAGTCTATTTTTTTGTTCCAAGCTCCACGAAATGGTTCAAAATCAGGTTGTGCTATCAAATTGGTTGACATGTTCTTATTGAAGATAACCAACTCGTAAATAGGTCTTGTGCATGAGAAGCGATAAAACTAAAGCCCAACTTGGCACTAACGTCCCCCCACAACTCTCTGTTCGCAATTGAGGGATTGAAGAAGATCCCAAGTTTATAAAATAAACACCATATGCAAAATTTAGAAAGCTTTTTTAATCTTTTAAACAATTCCCTACCGTCCTCTTCCCTTCATTTATGAAGAATCACACTGTCTCTCTACATCTCTTTTAACCTTTAATAAGAAAGATGGAGAGGCCACTTAAAATTAAAAACCCTCCATATCTAAGGATTCAAAATGGAGATCTTGGAAAGGACTCTTTTAAATAAAATTCAAACATCTCTCTCCACAAGAAATACCCGGAGCCGGGTAATTCCATTCATAAGCCCCGAACTCGGAGTTCCTTAAGTCAATACCACTCGACTCCAAAAGCTTTGACTCCAAACCTGGGACACTCAAACACTCAAAGGAATAAAATGAGCTAATTAGATTTTAATTCAAATTATTATTTAACACAAACTTTCAGCCCATTTTCCCTTGGCCTTCAATTTTTTTGAGAGATAACCAAAAATTGGAAAGTAAATCTAAATTGATTTTTTAATGATTTGCAGGTGTATTTTTTCCTATTCGCCTTGTTGACCGGGAACTATTCGTACCATGAAGTAATGAACAGATTCTCTCCACCTGCTCCTGAGGACGTTACAGAGGTGACGATGACCACACCCCCTCACAGGGATGACACCCTCATGGGGGACAAGACTACTCCCCTCAATGTCACATCACCTGTCCCTGTCCAATCTCCTTACGACGTCTATGAAAAGTCCACAGGTAATTTTTAGTTCTTTGTTCCATAGCTTCTCCAGGCTTTTCTATAAATAACATCAGAGATCCAAAACCGGTAGGGGCACAAGATTTACAATGCCCGGTTTTCTACTTTCACTTTTTATATCTTACCCGGGTAAAGTTAGGACTTTTTTAGCATTGGTAAGATATGAAGAGTGAAAGTGGAAGTGATACTACAAATTGAAGTTATAATGCCTGGTTGAAAGGGTATTTCTTCCTCTTTCACTTTTTACGTCTTACCCGGGTAACATGAGTAAGATATGAAAAGTGAAGGTAGGAAAAGCCGGTGGGATGTGCACATGGAGAATTAATTGATAATAATTGCCAACTGTTGGATGTGGAAGTGATGGGGATATTAGTTAGTAAAGCCTCACTTGACAACCTCACCACTCGGCACATTTACACTTCAAATTAGTTTGGAATTTGGATGACGTGGGCTCAAGGCCGGCTCTTGTCTATTCAATAAGCCGGGGATTTGGGCAACACGGCCACCCGCCTGCCACTTTTACACAGAGACACATACGAGTATTATTCCCCAGACCAATAACAGGGAAATCATCCCCTTCCTTTCACTTTCGAAAACTGTCCATCTTCAAACACCGAGCTTTAGAAAGTCTCGGATTAGTTAGTCAAGAGTAAATCTCCTGGGAGTGTTCTGAGGATTTTATCGGCTCAAAAATGTTTTGAGATCATTAGAACCGAATTCGGTGTTTCAAGTCCCAAATTCATACTCAACATCTTATTAATTTTTCTTACTCGCTTATTTGAAATGTATTTTCCCCCAAGTTTTGTGCCGAAAAAGTCAAAAGTGGACACTTTTTCGACAATATCGAAGCATCGATGAGCCATTTACTACCCTGTGACATCTTTCCATAACTTTCCAAGGCAGGGCCGTTAATTTTGATCTTAATCCCGTTGATACCTAAAGCATAGTCCTCCCTACCCGCACTCGTGTACAGGGAGATTCGTCAAGAGGGATCAAACCAGAGGGTATAAATTGTGTAGAGAAGTCGGTGGTGGAGAGAAGATCAAGTGAGCTCAGAGTGGAGAGTTAAATGAATAGCTCGGGCTTGAATGGTTTTAATTGAAAAGTGTTTCATGTGATTTGCAGGGGATCTTGTCATAATCCTTGTGGACTTTGTCAGCGAGATCGCCGGCTTCCTCGTCTCCATCGTCCTCATACGTGGCTTGCAGCAGGTGAACTAGTCAACAGCCAACAGCTATAATACCCAAACTATAATCCACACATTATACTTGACCTCTCACGGTCCTTAAACACATCCTACTCTTGTTAGTTCCAACTATTTGTAACATGAGTAAGATACCTTGAACGAACGTGAACTGTCAAGTATAATTGGGAGATGAGCCTGAGAAGAACTCAAATCCTAAAATCCTTGCCCCCTCTGATCCTCCCTCATTCCTTGCGGAGATTTCAAATTTTAAATCCTTTTCAAATATTTGTAGGAAAAGAAATCGTATTTGATCCCGTGGCTGATTATCGTTCCACTACACACGGCCATCGACGCCTTCTCTGTCATCAACATCGTCGTAAGTTCAAATCCAATCATTTGCCCTTTTTAAAGGGTTACCAAGGGGTAGCCCCCAATGTTTTTTATTTATTTATTTATCTCATAGAAGTGATACCCTTACGTTTAAGGTAAATTACATCACAGCATATTTGTATACAGAAAGAGGAATGAAACAGAGTCAAAGAAGATTATCAAACATTATGGCACATAAATCGCATGAAATTAGACAGGTATTTAAGTCATGAATGATTGGCTCATATTCGGTTAATTGCTTAGTCAGTAAGTAAGATAAGGTTAATTTTTTGAACATTGGAAAAGATTCACAATTACGAATGTTGTTGGGAAGATTAATCCACAGATTAGAAGCATTGTATTTAAGAGTTTTTTTATAATATTTGCCTGTATTTGAATTGTCTAAATTTACATATGTATTATTACGAGTTTGAAGGGTAGCTGTATCAGAAATATTCAGATAATTCATAAATTTATCGGGTACAAGTTTATTAATGATTTTGTAAGCTAGTTTCAGAGATTCAAACTGGTATCTGTGTTTCGAGTTTAACCATTCTAGATCATAATTAAATTCTTTAGAGACTGGATCATATTTCTTGAGATTGTAGATGAATCTAGCTGATGTTACAACTATTGACATTGGGATTTTGATCCTAAGGCCTAAGTTCATAAGGGTTAGAAGTTGTATCCAGGAATGAGTGGCTTTTCGGCTTTCTCCTTAAATTAATTGTGTAGCAAGTGTAACGGGCCATTATGGATAATACCTGGATAAGGCTGAATAAAGTCCTAAATGCTCAAAAAGTAAGAACCTCCCTAGCTGCGGCCTCTCCAGTTCCCCGGACTGCCAGTCAAGATTTTAAATTCGAAAACTTTGTAATTCCAATTTCACAGTGAATTTGAATACAAACGAGATGCATATTGCATAAGGAGGAAGAATCGGCCGTATGTAGAGCCATCAACCACGCTACTACCCGGGTAACTTGTTGAGAGGTCTCCCCGAGAGCCCGGGGAGACAATGAATATAAAGGAAGCCATTAATGCAGTCGGAGGAGAGCCAGATGATATTATTTTATATCATTGGTCTCCCGAGACCCTTAAAACAGAGGCATAAAACAAGCTTTAAATCCCCAACTACTTTCTACACCAATTCTATCCTCTCCATCGGGATTTTTAAAACCCCTCACAACAATACCTCAACCTCCTCCTCAGGCCTATCTTGGAAGCTGGAACTTTAGGGCTGAACATTTATTGAGGTCCACACCACTCGTCCCGGTCTATACTGTAAAGCTAATGGAAATACGGGTAACTCGTTTGTTTTTTCGACTACTGATTCCCAAGAATTACAGTAACTGGTAGAAAGGAACTAACTGTTGTGTAATAAGTTAGTAGGTAGGAGGACTTTAGTTATTTTAGAGTGGCTGGGGAGTAAGAATAATGTTGATTTACCCCTTAAACTTTGTTAAGTGGCCACAAAGGCCAGGAATCAGCTCATAGACGGGCATTTTTGTGCCCTCTTTAAGAACTAGGCTGCCCCACGCCCTTAGTTTCTAGCACAAAAAAAGATTTAGACCATGGCGAAATCTTTTGACGGTGACACTAGAATTGAGTTGCCATGTTTTTCTGTGGAAATGGATAAGCCCTGGAATGATGCGGTTATTAGTACACGAGCAGAGGTAGACACGATTACTGCATTACAATGTTTGTGTCTGGATTTAAAATCAGCTAATAATGATAAGGCAGAATGCCAATGATGTTAGTACGATATAACCAATCTTGACAGTTACATGAGAGGCTTATCAACTTCTCCGAGGCAGTCTGTCCAATTCTGTTGTCATAGGCTTAATTGAGCTTTATCCCCAGGGTTTTCTTATGTCCAAAAGTCAAGCTTTTCCAAGAGGATTATTTCAAATGTGAGCCAAGCCAGTAGATTGTAGGTGGAGAACAGTCTAATAGTTTCGTCATCGAATACTCTCGAGTTCCTAAACTCCATTTCACATCAATCCAATCCACCACCGGCTCATAAAAATCCCACACTGACAACTCAAGTACCTTATTAATATCATTGCTCCATTTTCTCCGTCCAAGCCCTGAATTTTTCTCCAGTCAAACATCGGGGATTCAGTTACGACAACGGCATTTCATTATGATTACGATTATTACTACTACTTTCCATATTCTTTGGAACATCCAAGGCTTCCTAGGATTTTATCATTTGGAGCGGGTCGGGAGTTTGAAGCTGGATGGAAGAGTTCCACCAAAAGAACAAGAGAGATTGAATAACATCAAGTAGACTGCAGTACGAGCATTATGCCTTCTGCCAGCTAGCGAATTAGAGCATATACCGAACTAGTAAATTACAAAAAAGTAATACGCCAAAATATCGTATACCCTTTAGCAGGGACTTTTTAGGCGATATTATAATATGGATATTGACCTTTAAACTGTTTCTTGAGGCCAAATGTCTAATTTTCTCCCAAGGGAGCCAAATAAGCTATTCAGATTTGAAATCAGTGAGGTAGATTATGAGGAGTAGCAATCGGACAGACACCCATGCCTACTCTTGGCTAAGGGCTCTCATCATCCAGGGGTGTCGGTGACAAGCGCCAGTGACGGCTTCAGCAGCAGAAGGTTCAGAGTTTGGAAGCAATGTTCCTCAAATCGTTCTAATACGTACATACAATCAGACGGACAGATATTTCTCGACAATCATGTATTTTGATTCCAGAGCATGGATTCTAATTGTTGTCCTGACGTCATTTCTTGAGTTAAAGAGGTTAAGGCTTGTAGACGAACCCATGACATTTCTAACGTACTACGCGTCTAACAAACATCCGCGATAATGTCGTCCAGAATATTCTTATTGTAGCTAATTTAGTGGACCTGGGTCAATAGTAGAGAAAGGGTTGGGTTAAAAGCACTTGGTGTCCTAACCTCATGAACGAGGCAACTAACTAGAAGCTTTTCCGGTGGACCACTTCCGATGAGATGTAATTTGTAATTATGAAAATGAATGTGCAGAGGGCCCCAGGCTTTAGTGTAAACAAGTCTAACGCCCTCCTCATTTCTGAAATGAGGGGAAAGTTTTAGTCAATCACTTTGATGATTTCACTAACCTAGTCCAATCCAGCCTGGCATAACCTGAGGTAACCTACTCCACCTTGAGTAATTTTCAAGTCTCCCCTTTCATCAAGCCAACTCGTCTGTCTGAGTTCTGAGTAATTTTGGGCTTTTCTCGAGAAGGGAAAGTGGTTTGTCAGAAAGGCTTTACGAGTGAAGAATCAACAAAAACAAGCGGACTTGAGTGGACTTGGCTCTTCAGGATGTGGGACACACGGGGTGGAAGTATTGACTGGCTTTTATAATTCACTTCCCCACTCAACTTGTTGTTACCCGAGGATTAATTGATTATGATTTGCCAAGTGCGAGTCTCCTAACACTCGACAAAAGAGGACTGAGAATCCGAAAATCAGTGTTTCTATCAAAAACAACATAGGAGTTAAGTCAATACCCACAGGTGGGTTTAAACAGTGGTTTAAACCATTAAAACCCCCTATTAAAAACACTTGAAACCCATAGTCGCTAAAAACATTATCAATTCATCTGACTTACCACCCGGTGATTTCAATCACCTATTAAAAACCGAATGGAAACCCTGCCGACCCTTCCCTGATGCTGTGACAGCGTATCAATAATTAAAGTAGAAATTGAAATTCCCCTTACATAACATTTCAAAATGTCAAGATGGGATAAAGTTATTTGGTAAAAAACCCGTTGCAAAAAAAGCTCAAAGTTTAAGTTATAAATTTCCGAGATGTGAACTCACTAAAGTTGGTCGGGCCATAGGAAGGGGAGAAATATAAATTAAAATATGAATATGACAGTCGAAGGCTTTTTATTTCTATGCCTGGAGATGATACGAGGGGGAAAAGTTGTTAATTAACTTTATGAGATAAGTAGAGAGAAGCTTTCTTTGAACGAAAATATTGAGGAATGAAAGAAAAAGTAAAGTAGTGCAACTTTTTCAATTTTGGCCAAAAATATTCTCAGACACAACTTGCCATCAACTAGTTTGTGAAATCTCGTGTCCATGCCTCAATCTCCAAGGGGACTATCTTTTTAATCCACTTTCCAGCTCATAACATAAATTTGTAGGGACTGTGACGCTTTTCACAAAGTCCATATATATAAATATGCCGCTTCCTCCAACTCCAATGAATATGAATATTCCATACTATTCTCAGAAATCAGGCACACGCTCCCATCATCGTATTCATCATATTACCCAAATTACCAAAAAGGCCAAGGAAAACACCTCCTAATGATATCCTACAACTAAAACTTCCGAAAAAGTTGAGCAGAAAGGCTACCCCTTTTTCCTTTTGAACTATGAGGCCTTCGTATTAATTTAAATTAACTCAGAGATAAAATACTAATGTAGATGGGAAACGGGTGTATAGGAAACCTTAGAGAAAGAGAGTGGAATTGATTGTGGACATTTAATGAACTCGCCGTTTTCCTCCGAGCCTCGTGCAATATTTATAAATATTATCAGAAGGTCGTAGCAGAGGTGCCGGAGGTGCGATGTATCTGTGATGGGGCCTTAGTAGCCCCTCAAGTTATTCTTAGCTAAAAATTTCCAAGAATAATTCCCTCACAGTTAGACAAAATTGTTCTCTTAATGAACTAAGAATTAGACATCACATAAAAGCCGTAAAAGATTTCCGGGACTGTATAATTAAGACGGTGCCAGGCTGTCAGGCTACTAGTCGCAATCGAATCGTCGCGCCATATTATCATCGCGATCAAAATTCATCGCAGTCCCTATTCACCGCAATCAAAATTTTTCGAAAAAAATCTTAGTGATTTTAAGTCGTCGAATTACTTTTCATAGCGATTTCGTCGCAGTACTTATTCATCCCGATCTAAATACTTGTCAGAATATGTTGTGGAGAATTGATCTCTTCTCTTCTAACCGTTAAAATAAAACTAACAAATAGATCTAATAAAATCATTTTACTATGCTTATCTCTTTTTAATCCTAATAGAACATATTTAAATGCAATGTTAATTAGAGACGCCAATCTTAAAATCTTTCCGAGATAATTACATGCTTCCCTACATTTATCTTCTCATTTAGCTCCCAAAGCTTTAATAATTTCGTAGAAATTTAATTCAGTTTAGCAAAATCACATTATTATTTCCAGATTTCATTAGGAAATATTGTTGCCTAGATCTATTGAAAAATTTCTGAAAGGAATTCTGATTTAATTTCAGGGCTGGTAAGCTATTTCCGTGGTCTCCTCTGTGGTCATACGATTCTAAATGAAAGAACCAGCCAATTTCCAGCATCTTTGGGGGAAGTTAAAGGGAAAGTTGAAACGGGCTTACAGGGTGCTCGATGAGTCCAAAGGCATTACAATCTCCTGAAACTCAGTGCTGTCACTTTGAAATATAGATTATTGAAGCTTATAGTGTCACACGGTATCAACTAATAAGGTAACAGCTCAAGTGTCACGATTTGAAATTTGTCTAACGTTTTTTAACCTGAGCCAAACTTCTTTAAGGGCCCTTTCTGGATTGATTCGTTATGTTAATATTCAGGGAATTGGCTAGCTAGTAAAGTTAATAACTAGCAAGTCTCATTGCTAGCTCAAATTCTAGCTAATTATGGTTAATGACTAGTATGACCTTCCTCCTACTACTACCCTTACTAATTACTCCATGCTAATTCTCCATGGAACCCGACCAAGTCGATCTAGTTAGCTTAAAGTTAAGAAACTCTAGGAAAATATGACAATGTGTCAAGAGCTGCTGAGCTTGAGATTGTTCTCCCTCATCAATTATCATAGCCTTAGTTATGAGTTAACAGTTAACACGTTGTTTCGAGTGAGTTAGTGCGAGCGTTTACTTCCCAGTTCCTGGCCTATTTACCCGATATATTCGAGTCGGGTTGTTGGGTTTAGCACGCGTCAACTCGGCCCCGAGATCAGAGATGCCTACATATGAATTAATATTTAAGGATCCCTGGCTGACACACTTTTGGGACAAGGGAGACAAGTGAGCGTCAGCTGGAACGGCCGATTTCTCACGGGGCTTCAGTTCCATAGGAAAAAGTTGTGAGACGGGTTCGGGGCCGATAAGTCTCACGGGAGTTCAGAGCTATAACTTTCCATTCCGACATATTTCGACATATTTCTACATTATTCTAGCTAAAGTTCAAGTCCAGCCTCTTCCTTCTAGGCCATTTCATTGGAGATAGCAAGTAGCTCGTCTCACAACTTTAAGAGTTTCCAACAATTCACCAGAGGGATTGTAAAGTTTCAATCCTACAATAAAAGTCAAGGCCAGTCGATCGTTTTAAGGGAGCAGGGACTAAGAAAAAGCAAAGAAGGCTGGAGAACTTAAACTAGGAGTTTGAAAAAGTCGGTGAAGCTCTACGTAAAGTCAATTATAAAGTAAATATTTAACGTACCGTAATGACCCTATTGTCCCCAAGATCCGCAATCGGCTATTAAAAGGCTCCCCTGAGACTGAAGTCCGGAATTGAGGATGGTTTTGACGAGGTCCTCAAGTCGAGAGTCTCCTGCACTTGGCTTTTGGGGAGTAGTTTGGGGAGTGTTGAAGAAGTTGGTAAATGAGGTTGAACCGTCGCTCGGTCGGTGGGGGCTATCTTTGTGGAAGGAGATAGATTGAGTGAAATATTATTAACAATAAATTGAAAACTTTTTCTTCAATCTAGATCCGAGTGGAGTTTGTCCATGAAGGGATCAAATCGTGCACTTGTGCCCGCACCGGGTTCCTTTCCTCCTTATTTGTGGCACAAGTTTGGCTCGGTTGAAAAAAAATCAACCGAATTTCCGGTTCCTAGTGGTAACTCCAGTCGGGTTCTATTCCAGACTCTACTACTTCCCGGATATCATTGCAAGGAAATTGCTGTGCCTTCAAATACCCGCTTTTCACTAGTTCCAACTGTTCCAAGCCGTAGAGGTCTAATGGAGGACGGGTGTGTTCTCGTACTTTGGATGAGACTTGGAAGGATTTCGGGAATTCCAAAATTGCTCTACAGTCTGGGCTCTAAAGAGAGAAAAAACGCAATCAGTATTAGGCAATGAGAGTGATTGTAAGTTGTGGCTTTGGTGCTATTATAGTAAGTTCATGACTGAGAACTGAGAAATCTAACGGGGGGCCCATAAAGCCCGACTCAACTGGAGTGACAAAATTGGTCGCATATGAGAGAGATGATCGGGGCTGGTAATATATTTGTTATGGTACGGCGGTGCCTGGGTGGCGTGTGGTCCTGATGATGATGATGACAATTTAGAAAAGTGTCGAGAGTTGAGACTAATGTAATGTGTCACTCTGCTTTCTCTGGACTTTGTCTCCCGGACTCTACAGTCCCGGATCCAACAGTCCTCCCTTGTCAGTTCTAGAAAACCCAACCGCAGCAGCATAGAACGTTGATAAGCTACCAGAGGGATATGCGTCAGGGATGGAAGGATGGACGTAGAATCTGAGAATTGAAGATATCTAGCTTAGGTAAGGGATCTATTTGATTGGTCCTAATAATAAAATCCGAATCCTTACTAAATTATTCACCCTTTACTCATACAAATAGAATCCTTCCGGCTAGATAAACACTTGGAGACCCGGGTAGACGGTGCCGATACACAGTGTTTCCAAAAGCGTCGGATTTCAAACGAACCTAATTTGAAACGCGGTACTATTCGTGCAGGGTGAGCTGGGATTAAAGTTAAATCCCTAACCTCGGCTGAATTATATACGTTTTTTTTTTTAAATATTAAAGTCAAAGAGAGAGGATTTTGTCTCACCCTGCAAAATCAAAAGCGTCCTTGCAACTTGATAAGATGAAGCTTATGCTCTAATGACCGTAATCCTCTCACTTCTTGTATGGCTCTGTATAGTATTGTAAATCAGACTGGGATTCATCTCCACTTTTCTGAGTAATCGTATTCAATCCAAAAATAATGTAAAGGCCACGTACAAAGAAAGCCTTGGCTCTCTAGTGAATAGATGATAAAATAAATAACTCTCATGCTGGACTGATAGCTTTCGAGAAAAACGTCTCATGGGACTCCAGTTCAACTCGTTACCCTCAACAACCTACCCGGGCAGAACTTAAATCTGAGAAGAGGAATAATTGCATATGAATGTTCGAAATGGGTCATAGGGGAAATGGACAGTTATAATTTTGAATAGAGTACGCTCTCCAAGAAAGATTTGATTATTTTAAAAGGTGCACCTACTTATTCTGGGTACTTGATTCAATCTTGTTATCTTTTCCTCAAAGTCCCTTTCAAGTTTGAACGACTTATGCTGTAGTGAACGGATTTTCAAGTGTTACGGTAGACGTATTACTTACTGGCAGGACCTAAGCCCCCACTGATTGTCCGAAATGTGAAGTGTCTCTTGTTCAGCTGTCCCTTCTTCCTTAAAGTCCACCCCACCTCGTGTCACTTGTTCTTGAGCTCACTGTGTGCCCCAAAAGTCAACTGTGGGATGCAGTTGACGGTTTTGAAGATGTAAATCCAAGCTTGTTTATAAATCTTAGCAACTCTTGGATGAAATGGTGAAAGTTGAGACGTTGGTTAGAGCAGTAGTGGTGGTTGTGAAAGCTCAAAGCTTTACTTGAGTAACAAGTCGATTGTGGAGAGATTTGAGATTGGAGAGGAGAGAGATGAGTTTCGGAGAGAGACTAGCCTTGCCGTCGATCTCAGTACAAAGTAATCATCTCTTCCGCAGATCCCTTCCAGATATTCATATCCGAATTCGGGAAAAGGAGCTCCTCTCATACTAAAATCCTCAAGTTGAACAGACAATGGCGCATGTGTATATTCCCCACTCTGTCCTTACTACTCTTTACAATCTTTCAAAGAAGATGTACAAAATCACGGCTCTTATCTCCTTGCTAACGACAGTAACTAACATTTATGACTTTACTGCCTTGAACGCAATGATTGTTTACCCCGTTTTAAATAAAGGAACTCGAGGTACTACTACACACCCGGAGAGAGCCTATGAACCCGGTGTGACTCTGGTGGATTTTGGTTTTGAAATTAGTTTATTAGTAGTTCAATAGGCTGCACGTTATCGGAGAGTTGTGAAGCTGTATCCTACGCTTATTGACTTTGGTCCTTACTACCCGTACCGGGAATGTAAATGGTGACAGATTGGATTGAGATTGAAGTGGTGACTCGGGTGGATGTAGCCGGGGATTGAATCATTCTCTAGGCCTTTGGCTGATGTGTACATTGAGCAAAAGATCGAGTTGAGAAATGTTGACACAATTTATTACATGGGGATTGACATTTCCGAGACTTGTTGTGTTGGGATTGAAATCATAACTGTTTATTATCACGGCTTAGAATGAAAAGGGTATTTTAGTCATAATTAGGAATATACCCTGGTTAATAAAGCTAAGCATTCAACGAGACATGGCAAATAGTTTGATTTATTTCTCTAATCTGTAGGTGGAGATCCTTTTAAGTCTGAGTATCCTTTTCAATTGGAATCTGTCTTTGGAAATGATTTCCATCTAATCTTGCGGAATCTCAACTCTCCTTTGAGGTGACAAGGAAACAAAAAGATTTTGTCAACAGTCAACGGTGGTATGTAGTTTCGATGAATATTGTATTGTACGGGTTATGATATTATGCAAAGTATAAGTAACAAAGAAATATCCAAGGCTAACAAAGCTTTCCATGAGAGAGTTCCATGGCTTGCGTTTCATTTTGAAATGTCGAGACGTATAGGTTTAATGTACATTGCATTGTGATGAGGGACTTCAGCCTTCCCATCATTCACGGTATCGAGCAGGTCCAAGGGACAGCCCTTAAAAAAAGCTCTATTTTGTTGGGAGTAACTACACTCACATTCCAAATTCGGCTCTTCATAAAGACAGGAATTTGGGAGCGACGTATGACCCCTTCAGAATCGGTTCGTTCTAAAAATCGATACAGCTTTACGAAGACTCGTGTACAGGTTCTTTAGGGCAGCGGTACTGGAATACGAGAGATTGGCCGCAGTATCATTAATTTGACCACAGGGTGATGTCTGGTGAGGATTTGATGAGTGATGCCTTCACGTCTACGTCAACGTTATCTTCGATGTTCGGAAAGTTTGTATTTAAATGTTCTCAGGTAAGGTTTTTTTCTGAAGATTTAGATGTCACTGAAAACGAATTTGAGCGTAAAGTAAAGGTGAAGTATAATGAGGACATGACAGGGATTTGTGTCCAACTGGGAACTGATTTCAAAAGTAAAATTTCACAAACTAGGGTTGGATAATGTCATTGGCCTCGAATGCAGATAATTAAGAAAAGTAAATTGTCTTCAAAATTAATCTCTTGTGAAATGAAAGTAAATAAAATGTACAAGCTTGAGCTACAAGTGTCAAAAGGGGCCCATAGTTTTGTCAAAGTGTGCCAAAACGTTTCAATCCTTCTCCCCTCATCTGCAGACGTGAATTCCCTGTGGTTCATCAATGTGTATCTTTAAAATTAGTTCTTCTCAGAAAACCTAAGGACTGTGCTGTATTTTATGATGTCTTACTCAAAAAGTTTCTAGCAAATTGGACCTCCGAGGCTTGGGCTTTTTTTCAAATCTTGAGTATTTTCAAATTTCAAAGAATCGACATGCCTTAGAAATCTCACATTATTGTCCCTACAATTGCCAATGCATGGGGCGGAAAAGCAGGTAGAATTCTAGACTCCAGCCTTGTGACATGTCTTGACATTCCTTGGCTAACAACTCCACCTTGTCTCGTAATGTCGTAATGTATAATGAGAAGAGCCATTCATCTCCCTCTCCGTTGATCTGGAAATCCCTGTGATTGAGCAAAATTGAGTGGTTCTGGTAATGAGAGCGGAGTCCATTGTCAATTGTTGTCTCTGAGAATTAATTGGATGGATTCTCAGTCCTCGACTTTCATTAAAGAAGGCAGGGGTAGGCTGTAGACTACAAGGGTCTCCAAAGATAACCAAGATACTCGGGAAATGAAAAGACGGGATGCTTTTGGATGGCCCATAATGTCTTTGACTAGATGGTGGATGTAATATTATGCGAAAAAGTCTAAAGGCTCTCAATGCTGACAGCTCAAGAATTGAGGAAGGTATGGGTAGGAGTTTACTGAGGTTATTATTATCAATCGATCTTCTTAATGATTTTGACCATTCACGACGAGGCTCGAAGATTTGGCAGTTTGGGTTTATATGCCCTATTTAAAAAATCCTTTCAGCCTTTAAAAAATATATGTAGGGGATGCCATGTCTTGTTAGGAATGCATGATAATGGTATTAATGGTGAAGATAAGGCCAATGCCAATAAAACTATTCTTAAGTATGATTGCCATTGAAATGAAGGAAAATCAGGAGCGTTGACAAGTATTATTATAATGATAATATTGTTATTATTATTATTAACACAAGAAAGTACATTTTTCACACGGAATTATACACAAATTGCACAACAAACATTGTCGAATATTATAATCTATACTAAATACAAACATACAACAAAGGTCACCTCAACAATTGACAATCATCCGATTCCAGGAGTCCAGTTCCCCCCAGACAAACAGCAGAGGGGAAAAGTACCAGAAATACCGGACTCGAATTCCAATACCGGACTCCACATTTGATATATAAAGTTCGGAGTTTAAAAAAAATTCAAACCAATGTGTCCAATACATACAACTTGGAATCAAGTCCTCCCTTATCCTCACATGTATTACAAGTATTACATAAGAAATAATATTTAACACAAAAGAACATTAGCCCACTCTCACCGTTCCTTCCAAATCGAGACAAAGAGTTAAAAGAGATAAATGGCCCGGCGTACTTTTCTGAAAGTACGGGATCTTCTAACCCTACCCGAAGGCTTGTGTCCAAATCTTAGAAATCAAGTACAAGTTTCTTGAGGGCAATCACTACACAAGTTCTTACACAAATCGTCATCGTCATCATGATCATCATCAGATATTATAAAGCAGTTGGGCTCTTGATTAGCGTAGAAACTATGAAATATATATAATTCTATATCATCTACTATTATACATAGCGGTTTATATTTTCGAATAGGCTCTCTATATCTATCTATATATCTATAGGGACAAAGTACATGCTAATATTCCAATTGCATTATATAATTAACACTATTCGTGAGTAGGGACACGAACTACTGGGCATGCACATCTTTCCCAACTTCATCAACTTTGCGAGGAAATAGTTTGAAATACGCCGAAAGTAACGACCAGTCAGTGCGGAGCACAAACAGACCGACATGACACCTAATCACGGAGTCTAAAGACCAAGGGTGAGTAACACTGGTATGGATTTACGATTTCATAGACTCCCGACCGAATCAACCGAATTGGGGGTTACCCCCGCAGAAATACGTCGGAGGGGGATTCTTGAAAGGAAATTAGAGGCTGTGGCTGAGAGTAGTCAAAGAAATGATTGATCATAATCTCAACAATCTCAAGGAAGGTTAGTGTACAAATAATGTAAGCTAGTAATTAATAAACTGTGGAAATAAGAAACGGGGTGTCTGGTCAATATCCCCAAAACCACAATCCCCAAAGAAAGTGAGAGAGGAGAAAGGGAGTGAACTAACTATAGGATTTTAGAACGCTTATGAACTATTAAATGGATTTGCTACATCTAGGATAACTCTGGGACATTGTGGCTTATGGAACTATTTAAAAAATAAATAAAGCATGACATAGTTAGTTGCAATGGATTCCTTAATCACCTCCTCGCTCCATCATTATTAATATATTCAACAAAGCAAAACGGAGTAACATTAAATACTGACTTGGACTGGGATAAGGTTACTTAACTATATTTTAATTACTAATCTCAGCTAAGCTACCCTTTAACTAAGATGTGTCAATTAGTATGGCCCCATTTTAGGGACTACGGCTACTGTCCTTCTGAAGGAGACAAAGGAGATGGGACATGATATAATATTTCGAGAGTCCTTAGCTATTGTGTAAGATAGAGTAAGAGGGACAGAGCTCCGGGACCTTGGACATTGCAAAACGAGACTGAGATAGTCCAGGTTTGAGAGTTGTATAGAAACTTGAAGGGAAATTCCCGTCTCATTGTTCCTAAAATATCTACGTAGCTATTCGTAATCTAGAGGAGTAATTCGTTAAGTCACTAAATCTCATTTAAAGCACAAGTTCTTGTAAAATTCTAATTTAAAATCGATACACTTAGTCATCGTAACGGAGATGAGATGGGAGAAGATATCTGGTGACGGTGTAAAGGGTGTTGGCATACCAGTGGACACCTTGCTCCCATTTCCTTAACGATCCCGAGCTCCTCGACTTGCCATTTTCATAATTTTCTTCCCCATTATTTATTTCATTGTCCTCCGGATTCTCCAGGGGGCTTTTGGGCTTAGGAATACTGGATTCTGGGGACGAGGACTCGGAGGAATGACGGAATGAGATGAATCGACTAAACTGCCTCCAGATGTACGTGAGTCCTTTGACCAAATTGTGGGAGAGTCGTAAAGGTAAAAAGGCCGAGTGGGCCAGGCCTTGGTCATCAATTACAGCATAGCAGGAGGCCAAGACACCGTCAACTATCAGATTACCCGTGCTAGTCAGCGGGGCATAGACTCCCGTCTCTACCCGCACTTCCATCTCCATCACTTTTTCAATAGAGTAGAGCGTCTCCGTCTCATCGTCTAAGCTGTTGAGTCGTGTGGGGTTTGAGCTGTTGAGCTTGACCAAAATCCAGTCCCCGATCTGAACATTTTTGGCAAAGCTGATGACAGCCTTGCTCAAGAACATCTCCCCCGTCTGGTTGGTCAAGATGTAGCTGTTGGGGCTGAAGAGGAACTTCTCGTCTGGGGTCAGCGACTCGGGTTGAACTGTGTAGATGAGGTGAGAGGGGGTCAATGTGATTGCTGTCCCGGAGTTTGTCTTGAGCACGAAAAACTCCCGAGTTTCAGAAGTATTTCTATCTAGGAATAAGAGGACGTCACTAAAGGCCTCTTTCCCATCTGAGCCCATCGTAAGGATTTGGTCTCCGGTCTGGATGTCGGAAATCTTTTTCGAGCCCGTTGGTGTTTCCACCGTCGAGTTCCCGCTGAAGCATCCGCCTGTCCTTCCAGCTTGGGTCGAGTCTGAAAGAATTAGAGCAAAAGTTTAAATTAGTATTCAATCGAGGGCTGAGTGAGTTAAGTTTGATTCAATTATATGTGCCAACACTGCCAACCCCAATTATTTGGCATGCAAGCAGGTGAGTCTAACACACCGGCTACGGTCTGCCTACATAATATTCGCGGCCTTATATCGGCTCATTTTTTCCAGCCCTTGATCACAAGTGACAAGACAGAGGATTAAAGGTGTTGAAGCTGGAAAGTTTTAAATTGGACATGCAGTCAACGGCAATAAAATCCATGTACTATCGACACTTAGAAGGTCATAAAACCATTCCCTACTCCCCGCACTTGGTAAACATAAATTAGAATCATCCTAATGCAACTCAAGTGCATTTCACGGACTGAACTATCCACCCAATCCCAATAGACTTTTACAAGTCTTGGAGCTTTCAGAGACCTTAATCCTTTTTTTTAGTACAAGTGTTACTATAAAACGGGACCGGAGGGTCTGTTGATAGAAGCTTGCCATTTGGCTAGGAATGACGAGTTGGTAAAACAAAGGATTCCATACATTCCGTCTCTTTACATTTCGTGTATGGAGTAATAAAACCGGCTCCTTTGATGATCGATTTGGGGATGACGAGCAAGAATGGAGGACAAGGGTTGACAATAATTTGTAAACCTGTGGTAAAGCATAAGGGGGGGACTGTGCGTGACTTGAAGTATAAATTTTAAGAAAGTCGTAACTCCTCTCAGGTCCTACTAAGCAAGATCTTAGTGGCAGTGGTGGTCATATAGGAATAGCAGTGACTCGAGATACCTCAGATTGGCACCTGAGTTTTATGGCCTGCCCTGTCGGGAACGTGTCTTTGCATAACGAGTGAGTGCTTAGCAGTTTTAGTTGACTAGAATCACTAGTCCATTATCCGCTCAATTGACTGTCGCCCATTTGTCGCCAAGAGTGGCTTCATCCATTAACCTCAAGCTAATCCCTCAAAAAGTAAATAAAATAGAAGCAAATCCTCCTCAATCTCAAATATCAAGTTATTATCAACTTAGACTTTGAAAGATAAACGATCCCTTTGTGTACAACCCTTCGTGGTATCTTATTTCCATCAAGGGTGAGCCCTCGGCAATCTCCTAATTGCTCTTCTAAACTCAATTAGCTTTAGCACTTGTCTCATGAAATTATCATTTTATCAGCCAACCGGCCGATTAGGTCGCTATGCTTAAACACTCCGCTCTCGAGTCCTTTTCCCTCTCTCCTCCACATTTCAAAGGATCACAATTCTCCAGCGAGACTTCTCCAGTGCGTAAGTCAATACGGTCGAGAGGGGTAAATAAATAATCAAATTTAGAGAGGCCGACTTAAAAGCATCAGAAGGGACCCACACTGCTGTTAGCACCTTTGAGATCCCTTACATTTCCCTATCAACTCTAGGCTACGAGATGGAGGGGGCAGAGGAACGTCTTTTACTTATAAGCCTATTACCCACTAGAACTCTCGAGTCTCGAGTCTCTTGTATTTTTTTAAAAACATTTTAAACGCTAATGACATTCCATCCTTTATTATACCTCCAACTATGGACTTAGATCTCCCTTGTAATCTTATGGAGGAAAAGTACAGGTATTATTTTTTTTCCATGATCCTACATGATAATCCCTGGGATGGTGGACTATGGATCATTTATTTACTTATCCCATAGAAAAGATCTTATGTGACTCTCTGAGACGAGTGGGCTTAACACAATTACTCTCCACTTGGCACTTGCCTCCTTGTCTATTAAGAAAGATTTAAGAGGGGAAAAAACTCGGACGGAAACACTCGAGCCATTGAGATTCTATAGATTTTCAGACCAAGGACCACTTGAGGATTTCACTAATTATTTCCCATTCATTTAAAAGGGGACTTGCCCTTTATGACCATACCCTTGGGAAGGGGACAGTTTTTAGCACCAATTTGTACTTGTTGAAATCGTAAGGGATTTGTATGTTTTCCTTTGTTGAGACCAGCTTCAAGACAAAAGAGGTAGACTTGCTGTCTTTGAAACATTTGACCACTTTGAAATCAGTTGATCCCATTTCAGCTTCTTCTGTCATTCACTACAGGGATGAATGCTCCAACTTTGTGGAAAATCCTGGAGATTTATGAATCATTATATGCATAACAGAGGTTAAGAACAAGGGACTTAAGGACCCGGTGGAAACATTTGTATTACTTGTGGGCCCTTTTAAAAGTTTTTATTTCTCTCAATCACTCACTAAAGAAGATTCCTCTTAGCACCTACCTGCCACAATAATCACATAGCATAATCCTTCTCAATGAAATACCAAATACAAACACATAGCATATATCTATGCATATATAATAATCATTTGGCTTTCGAAATTGTGTTATCCAGCTTATCATCCATATAAACTTATGTATATACGAGAGTAAAGCATGAAAGATTATAAATCCATGCACCACTTCATTTACGAATGGGATTGCGGAGGATTTTCTGAGGCTGTGAAACCCTTTGAAAATCATTCGCTATATGCACAGTGCCGAAGTCTGTAGTTGATACGAATATACAACTCAACCTTGAGCCTATTTGGATTTGTATAAAATGTTCTGGTGGTGAGAAGAGGAAGCGGAAGTTTACACTGGGAATTAGCTCGAAAACATTCGAACAACTTAAAGATCTAAAAACCCTTTTCTAGATCCACACACACTAAGAGTTTTAAAAAATCTTTAAAAGCTCTAGTGAGAAGCCCGAGTCTTCTTGTGTAATCTTTCTCTCTTCATTTCCTCACAAGATAAACAAAAAAATATTTATATTCTTGAGGGAGATAAAAAAAGAAGCGAGAATTGCGGAACTTTTGAGATTAAAATCCAAAGCTTAAGAGAGATTTGAAAGGCTTCTGCCAGAGACATCCATGAATGCTCAATGTGGATTGTTAATTGTTCAAGGAATGTATGAAACTGGTTGGGAAGTGGTAGGGAAATTTGTAATGTAAAATTAAATTTGAAAAAATGAGAAGTGGCTTTGAATTGATAAGAGTCCATAAATGGCAGAGGGGGCCCCATGGGAAGACAAATAGGGCGACGACACGCGGACTAAATGAAAGAGATTAATTGTAAGTTAATCGTGGTTAGCCAGCCGATTAATCTCCATGAAGCTGCTTTTTTTATTCACCTTTTTATTACCATTTTAAAGGAGGATTCATTCCATCTACACATTACATATCCCATCTCTCTTGACTAGAGACTCCATAGCCCTATCGGAATAATTTAAAATTGTCAACAAAAAAATTAAGTCAGAGACCAGCAGCAGCTCTTTCCCCTTAATCTCTGATTCCTTAAAGAACAGAGACAGAATGAAGTGCAAATAAATTAGTAGGATTTTTTCCTATAACATATATAAACAACCTCGTCACAGCTTCTTGTTACGAATTCAAATGCTGATGCTAATAGTCATATAAATAATCCACCCTGGTCGTGTGTACAAAACAAACTAGACTATTGTAGTGAGTCAGAGAGCGTGAAATGTATGAGGATGGTTGGGATGGGTACAGTTACTTAATACTCGAGAAGGTCGTGATAATTAATGGGATGGTTTAATAGAATAATATTGTGCTCCCTAAATGGCCCGACTGCCTCATGCTCTTCAAATGAGAGAATTAGCGGTGGGGGCCGAGGTAAGTAAGAAAGATGTTGGATCTTCAAGTAAGACGAAGCTAATGAGACTTGTCTATTTATGCTCATCTCTTTAAGCTCAATTCATAGACTCTCAGGGGTTCACAATCATTTCAGAGCATCTCAAAAAATAAAGACAGACTCTGCCATTTCAAAACCATCTCACTCTGGGGGATAGTCTAATTTCACCTATTTAATCAAAGGCTATTTCCCAGTCACTTTTTCACAGATTCAAAGGCTCACAGGCTCACTAAGCCTTGAGCCGGGAATTGGATCCAATGACATGGAAACTTCCTCTAAAGAATATGAAATGACTATAAAAAGGCTATTAATAGGTAAAAAGGAGATTTCTTGGAAATGAGCCAATTTACTAATAAGCATCTACCACTTTGGCACAGGGAGAATATAATAGAGAGCTGTCCAAAGGATTTCTCACAAGGGCTCTTCAACGCTTGGAAATTAAAGGAGACGAGCTGTGCATAAATTGTAAGCAGTTGTGTGTGGACAGTTTAGATTTAATTTTAAATTCTATCTACTAAAAAGTAAAAAGGACCCCACCCGATCATACTCACTTATAGCCTTTGTAGGAGGAGGTGTTGTAGCGAGGAGTAGGAAATACTTGGAACTTTGCAAGGTGACAAAGATCGTGTTAATGGGAAGATCTCTCGCTAAGAGTAAAACCCTTGTGGCCCTACCTGCCAGACCCTATCGTGTGAAATTCAAAGTCAAATATTTACAGGACTTGGTAATCAAGAACAAAAGAGCCTCTCTCTCTCTCTTGTTTAGAAACTAGCAGGTTGGACTTGTTGTATCCTCATCACCTCGTCTTGTTTTACAAGCAAGGAATTAATTTGCAAATCGTCTCAACTCACCTCTCCAACCTTCTAATCAGCTCTCGACAACTAATCACATTAAAAGCCTCCTTCTTTTTTAACACGTTATCCCTCCATAGGAGATACACATTTGAATCCCCTCATAACACGCTAGGGACTAGAATTTAGCCAGGCTAACTACAGCGGAGGTAGACTTTTGAAATTTCCTAAATATTTTTTTAACAACAGTTGCGAACCGTTGATATTAAAAGCCTCTTTATTTTTAACACATTATCCCTCCATAGGATATGCACATTTGAATCCCCTCATAAGACGCTAGCAACTAAAATTTATCCAGGTCAATTACAGCAGAGTTTTGAAATTTCCTAAATATGTTTAAAAAGCAGTTGTGAACCTTTGATACTTTACTCCTTTGACATGAAAAAAAAATAATGAGAGTAGTAAGACATTCCAAATTGCTAAGGATGTAGATTGTAGATCCCCACTAGCTTATTGGTAATTTGCATTCAAGGATATTATAATGTAATATGGTGGTAGGTTTAATTTCCAATAAAAAAATCAATGAAAACAAGTAGTACAAGTCGAGAGAGAAGTACGAAGAGGTCTGAGTTGGCTAATGATTGCATGTTGGAAATTACTCGTCTTTACCAAGTGCAAATAACCTGTAATAAAACATTTCGCCGAAAGGCCCAAAGAGCCACTTGCCTACAAGCTCCAAGAGAGCCTTATCTTCCCCCTCGTCACAGTAATAAGGGAGGATGTGCAGAAGGGAGAAGATAATGACGACCACCACCGCCGCCGCCGTCTTGTTAGCCAATATCCTCAATACAAGACAAAAGTAGAGATGGGATTGAGTACTACAAGTTTTAAAACTACCAAGTAATACTAATCGTAATGGTCAAATCTCAGATTGGTGTTCAATGCACAGATGTGTTGGCAGTGTCGGTGGTGGCGTTAACCTGAGTTGGCTTGGAATTATAATTCTCCCATGTATTTAAAATGAAGGGAAGATGAAAGAGAAAAAAATTAGCCACCTCTAGTTATTGTGTGTGTAGCCTGAGCTAGGGAAATCATTTGCAGACCATCTTCGTGCGGCCCTTCTTGTTCTTCTAGAGCTACTAATCGAAATCTTGTTGCCGTAATTAGAGGATCCATCCCATTGGATAGTCCTCTCTCTAATAATGGCTGTTATTCCCACAGACAACTCTCGATGAATAGACACTCTCTTTCTTGATGAACGAGCTCAAGGGTTTCTCAATACCATTCATATCCACGTTTTTCACCAATCCAAATTTTCAGACCTGGTCATGATCACATCTTTTCAATCCGTCCCATTACATTCTACCAGATTCAAAGGGCTAGTGGCAAGGGAGACGAAAGCTCCAAAGGTAGTCTTATGGCAGAGAGAAGAGTTTTTAAAGTCAGGGGGACTCAAGACTCAATATGGCCGGATGGTCCACCAATGAGCTCCTTCTTTTGTTTTTTATACAAGAGTGGAAGAAGCTGAGCCGGACCAGAGAGGAGAGGCAGGATGGAGCCCTTGGAGTACTACATACTAGATGATTACAACGAAAGATGGATTCAGAATCTCTAGAGAGCATCAGGTCCTTTATTCTATGCTTTGCTAAGCCCTTGGAATAGAAAGATCGACTCATCACACTGGCCAAACTAGTCCGAATCTGCGGACCTGGGAAATCCTGACCGCTCTCTAATTAATCATATCCACCTCAGCTCTGATTATACAAGACAGCTAGGGTGTTTGAATCCAGACGGGAATGGGATATTTTGAGAACGGGTTCTCAGTACACGGATCAACAAATCTGCTGACGGGTGTTGGAAACGCGAGGAAATACCCCTCTCCATCCATTAGCAACTTGGGTGGTGAATAAGCGCTAATCTAATTAACGAATTGGCACTCCTCGTCTTGGAACGAATTGCTAGAGGAGAGAGATGCAAAGCCATAAGGGAGTCTGTTGAGTCTTAGAGGCTCTTTAAGCAGACAAATAGCTTCTCTTGTTGTTTGACCAATTTTATAATATTTGTTTTAGGGTGATTGAGCCTGTTTAAGGCGGGTGGAAGGTGTCGGAGATGAGTCATTTGATTAGCACCTTCTTAAAAGCTCCCCTGGGTACACACTCATCTTCTCAGCCCGTTTTGCATAGAGCCAATGAGTCAGAGGAGCTTAGTGTTGGAGATGTTGACCATGTGAATTGTGAAATGTAGTTTGAATAGCTTCTCTAATAACTCTCTGCTAATTCTATAAATATTTTGAAAGCCCCCTGAGATTGTGAATCACGGGAAAATGGTATTATACGTGGAGATGGAAGTGAAGCTGTCGTGTGCCTATCAATCTTGAATCTTTAGAGTCCGCCTATTGTTTAAAAAATCCACTTGGGCCTTTGGGATAAATGGAGGGGGAAATGATATTGACATTATATGGAATTAGGATTGGAATCAGGATTGGAATCAAAGAGGTGCACACGTTTATCCATTCGAGAAAACAGTGCGGACTGTCCACCCCCAACTCCCACGACGGAGAATATATTTTATCTATCCCAACCGCCACCTCTGACCCGAGGTGTTCGTGCCTCATAGTCTTGGCTAAGCTGTATATTGAAATAGAGCGGACCTGCCCATTTTCTTAAAAAGTCTATTGTTGTCCATCCATATCATGATGGCTCATCTGGACTGTAGACCAATATGGAAAGCGGATCCATGCCCCTCTCACCAAACGAAGACTATAGCATCTCTCTTTGATTGTGAATGAATGGTTAGAAATTTGTAAGATGTTGAATAGTGAATAGGAGAGGACTTGAGAGACGGATCCACCACGACCACCAATACCAACCCCACACGATATCTCCGGTGCGGAAAAGCCTAGGTGATCTCTCTCATGGATTCTAAAGAAAGAAATTATATAAAAGATTTCTCTTAAAAGACGTTCGTCTCTTTAGCCTTTTTTGTTCCAAAAGTGTCGAGTCAAAGTGGAGGAATTTCTTGGAGAAGACTTGAGCACATCGGCTCTCTACTTTTTCCCATCGGACTATCAAACTTTGGTCTACACATCCTTGTGGGCAGAGCCACAAGTTGCCAGTGATGATCCACCATGATGATTCCATATAGCACCGCACATTCACAAATTCCTTCTCTAAAATCTCAAGAACAAGGGAGAGAGATGTGTTAAAGAATTAGCTTTTTTTAACTAAAAAAAACGTTTAAGACTAAAAAAAATCCACTCGCATCTATGAGGAATTGAACAAGGGCTGGGGGAGTGGCTTGTGTAGCTTACTCATTACACCGTGCCCAAGTGATGAGGCTGGGTAATTATGATGGGGATCATCATGATATGATGATCCGTTAAGCACCCAACGCAGCCTAGACCTTTCACAGTTTCGAAATAGCCAGGGGAAGATCCTTATCGAGTCTAGTGTAGAGGGATGGATATGAGCATAGCGGGATGCATAGGGGTCTCTCACAAAGGGTCTTCTCTCAGCGTGAGATGGACATCAACATGGACATCAACATGGACATCAAGATGGACATGATAGAATCATGGACATGACCAGCCTTTGTAATAATACATTTCAAATCCCTATGTGTGTTTATCCTGGAGAGTTATGCCGAAGGAATTATTGGCCTGATACGGCCCAGTGTAAATAACACTCAAGAGAGACTCAAGGCTCTCGCAGGCACTAAAAAGCACGAGTGGAATCTCGGATTTCTAAGGCCAGGAAGGGTGAAGGTGGCCTTATCTCTCGTCTATCCCACTGATCCTCCCGTACATATCCTCCTTATCCGTTTTATTGTTCTTGGGTGCCATTTCATTGTCTAAGAATGAGAGGTGACTCTGTGGTGTGTGTGTACCATTGAGTCAAGTGGATCTCAGGGCTGGGTGCTGGCATTCTACTCCAAGAGTCGAGGCTATTGCTAACGGATGAAATTCCATTCTTTAAAATGAGTTGAAAAGGACATTTGGGTGGGAAAGAGACTATAGGATCATCATCTCGATCGCCTCTTAACAATTGACTACGCTCATCCACATCCGACTCATTGTCTCTCTGACTTGAATCACTCCCGAATGCCACCACTTCCTAGTCTCCTTTGGAACTAGGTTTTGGAATGGAGCTTCACCTTCCAAAGAGCAACTCCAAACCTCAAGAGCAATAAATAAAGGATGATGAATAACCCACACCGACTGAGGCAAAAGTATCATTACCCTCATAAAAGCATTCTTTGACTTTTGGTTTCTTCGGGGCTCACCCTGATGTATGCGGCCGCATGTAGTCATATGTACTTAGCAGTTGTGCTTTTTATTTTTATAGAGGTGATGAGGAACTACCGGGACGGATATGTTCAACTCTGAACTAACAACTAAACAGTCCATCATCTCCCTGTGTAGCTAAACTCTAGACAAATCTCTCTCTCTCTAATAACAAGGAACAACAATAGGATCTCACTCCCTTGAAGCAGAGAGGGTGGCTCTCTCCATCTCAAACCGAGGCCTTTAATTCATACGTTTCAGTTTTACTTTTATGACCCCCTTGTAAAAGGATTCACACGTCGTGCGACAAAACCAAGGTCTTCAATTCCCATCTTCACCCTTACACCGTAATAATAATCCTCAGCCTGATTATGGATATGAATCACATCATGTTATGTACGAGGACGAGCTGTGAGGGCAGGTAGGACCGTAGGTGGATGACCAACGCACCGGGTTTTTCTGAGGGTGGAACCCCGAGGGGAAATACCAAGTGGTGAGAGATCAGAGGACGCCTTGTGCTAGTCAGCCTCACATTCTTTAAACTCTGAATGGCACCCTTAGCTTTCTTCCTGCATCTGTGGACCTACGTCGTTTAGCTACTACTCTTGATCTAATGACTTGTAACTTGTGGTCAAGGGGGCATGGTTGGATTTTTTAAATGGGGATTGGCAGTTTGAGTTTTATTTTTTAGAGCTGGAAATGGGATTGTAAATCTTACCTGATTTGACGGAGCAGTGGATATGAGCCCGGGACTCGTAGTACACCCAGTCGAAGCCGGCTTCAACGGCCAGCCTTGCCAACATGCCGTACTTGGACCGGTCCTTGTCCGATGTCGTGATGTCAACCGCTCGCCCTTCGTAATGGAGTGAATGGAGTGAGTGCTGGGGGGCATGGAGGTTCTCCTCATCCCAGCCTTCAATCACCCGCAATTTGACTCCTGGCCATTGGTTCATCACAGATATTGCCAAGGTATTCAGCTTCTCTTTGCATCGCTGGAAACAAGAGGAGTAAATCAAATTAGAATCTAAGCCATAAATGCGTTTAAAAAAAGCCTATTGGCATAAATCTTCCGAAACTCTTCCCGTGTTTCCTAATGAAGGAGCCGCACCCTCCAAGAGGATCGGTGTCAACAAGCCCACATGGACACGGGGAGGAAAGTCATGTGAAAATGTGGACCTTGTACTAAAATGCAGAAGGGACAAGTATTGACGGAGTGGTTTTGAGATTCCATGTCACATATAAATTTAGTATTCAACGAGTCAAGAGTGCTGGTCAAGTATTAAATTTCCATGGGATAGCTGGGAGAGAGGGTATCCGGATTAGATCAAGTTCCACGATTCGATTCGTGCAACTTTCCCATGAGCTTAGATTGGATCTTATCGAGATGGTTGGCAGTGCTATTCTGCATTCATTTAGGATTGAGGCAGGAGAGTGATTGTTGTAATGGTAATATGGGGGGGGGAACTAATCATATGGATCAGTAAAAGATCTCCGAAGGAGAGATGATGGAGGTGGTCGTACTCGTCCTCCTCATAGCTTCGTGGTCATAGTAGTAATAAAAAGAGCTAAAAAGGGCCGACATGAATGCACTAAGTGGTGGTGATCATCTATCTTTCCATCTCCTTGCCTATCTATTATTTTCATCTGCCCATCCATCTATTATCCCAACCTGCCTGCCGTTTGTCAAAGCTCTTGTCAAAACACAGTGAGCCGGCCACCAAAGAATATTGCCTTTTTTTCTCCTTCCCTTCGCCCTCTCTAGCTAAGGCTTTTGAAAGGGGGCATTCACCAAGTTGTTTAGAACACCCTGAGGACCCCGCTAGTGGGGCACAACACCCTTTGAACGGCTTTGAAACGGGTGGAGGACCCGTGGCAAGCTATTACACAAATTATTACACACTTTTCTACCTACTTTTATCAATTCTTGAGCTCAATGAGTGACTGACTTGCTGACTGAGTCTGTACAACAAAACATCATTTCAAAAGGCAGACTCAAGATAAGCCGATTCATAGACAACCTCCAGCCTTATGTATATACCAACATATAGACTCCTTCAAATCCTGGACAGTAGTTCCAGCTCCTTCTTCTCCCACTAGATTAAGAACGGGAAAGTTATAGGGCCGAATTCTTAAACTCATGTTCCCCATCCAAGAGATGAGCTTGATAGCTTAGCATGATAGCTTGAATAAGAACTTGATTTTTTTAAGCACACAACTCGGACCGGTTTCCCCTACAGATTCTGGCTGCCTTCCATAGCCGTTTGTAGTTTGTAATAATATCTGAGAGAATCGAATTCCTATAGATCTTTGAAAATCTCTTACATTCTCAAGGACTGGAGAGATGTTGGAATATTATATTATGAGGGGGGATTTCTCCTTGTAAGCCTTCAAGTTAATATTCTTGTAATCAATCCCGTCACCCAGACACAACCTACAACCTACAACACGTAGTAATCACATTATGTACACGTATCCATAATCCATACCAATGCTAAGCTATCTTCAGCCCAGCCTTTGATTATTTTTTTTACCCCTTAAGGTTTCCATTGGAGTCTTCTCGGGACTGAGGGGCTCTATAATTTTAAATCCTCAGATTTTGCCGAATGTTTGAGAAATTAGCTCACTTACTAATCACCTTCTGAGCCTGTCTACTTCAAGCAAGCCATTGAAAGTCAGTTCTCGGACCAAGTCCTTTGAGGTAGGTTTGAGATTTAAAATCCCTGACACACTTATTCAGCTAAGCTCAGAGAGTTCCAAGAGTTGTATAGATATTTTTTAAAGGTATCATTATGAGAGGTGATTCAAGCCTAACTAAGTCCCCACCGATAGATTGGAAGGTGAAAGGAGAGAGAGTCAAGTTAAATTAAGTTCAGATGGGTAGTCAGGATGAGGAAGATGTGATATGATTTCCATTTTACCTCCAGACATGTAAAAAGAGTTGCCGATGTTCGGAACGACCTACCAGTTGCCACTACCACCACCGCCACTGTCCTTGGAATCACAAGGGAAAAGTCATCCTCGTTTTACCATTAGTTGGAGATTTAAGGACGTGTGAGCATTGAGGCATTAAGAGGGGGATATATAGAAAAATAAAAGCCAGCATCCTCGTCAAATTAATTGGAATTGAGAATTGGAGAAATTCCTCAGAGGAGTTGAGAAGCGGATGTGGATGTTGGGCCAATTAGACAAACTTTGGACTAACGAGCCCATTGTTACTCCTCAATGATAAGATGACATTTTTTATGTGCCTTTTTCAAGTCTAAATATTTTATAGTTAAAAAAAAGTTTGGAAACTATGTGGGTTTGTAGTATTTGCATTGAATTGTGCAAGCTAAAGAATTGAGGAAAATTGAGTGTTTTTTTTGTTAAAGAGAGAGAGAGAGAAAAATTGTAGGGAAAAATCATCTCATTTTATATCTCGGGTTTAGAGAAAATATCTTTTGTATTATTTTATCATCTCATTCACCTCGTTTTTATTTAAGTGTAAAAGTGCTTGTGTAACTTGTGAAAAAGAGTTTTGTTATGTTGTTTTTTTCTTATATTGTAAATTGTAATTGTAATTGTAATTGTATTATTCTCCACTATTTATTTTTATGTGCTTGAGTATCTTTAGAGAAAAAGGGTTTAGGAAATTATCCTCTCTTTCAAGCTTTTTTTAAGAGGAATCTAGTTAAGAAGAATGGATTTTTTTTTACCATTTCAGAATCTATTTAGAAAATCTCTTTAGTGTTTTTTTTATCAGGTTGAGAGAAGAAGGAATTTTTCTCATTCATTTCCATGGTGGCGTGTGTCTCATTTTAAATCATTTTCACATTGTCAACTACCAAGTGAAAAAGTTTCAAACATTATTTTCTTCTCCATTTAGACTCTTTAAGTGCTTAATTTTAAAATACAGATACAGAAGCTTTTGTATTTGAGATTATACATTAGAGACCATTCCCCCAAATCATCTCCAATTCCTCAGAATCATAAAGCAAGTAAAAAATATAAAAACCCAGCCATAAACCCAAAAGTCTCCAAAACGAGCAATAAAACTACAACTCAAGTTGCCCTCACTTGCCAATAATGACATTCCGCTGATATTGTCAGTCACTCAGGGTCAAAAAGTTTGTGGCAAAAAAACTTTTACCACAAATCCCCCACAGACCACCTCTCAACACTTGTACACCAACTTGTCAAAGGTCATCCCAGGAGCGCATACCAAGCCCATAACTTGAGCAATCAAATCTAACCCTGCTCTAGAGCCTAAACGAATTATTTATTGACAGACAGTTGTAATTGCCTAATAGGCATTCTCCCAACAACTTTCAAGACTCCCAGAGATGTGATCTCTTGCATAGGTTTTAATCTATAGGTGTGTGGCAGGTAATGATACTGTGTGTGTATGTGGTCTTTTTCAGTAGTAGTTAGTCTGTCATATAATGATAATATATTTTTTGAAAGGTGACCCACGGGAAGACTCCCTGCTGGCTTCGTTTGCAAACCGAGTGAAAGATAGGCCCTTCCTTCTCCTATTTTCCCTCGCCTTGTAAAAATATATATGAAAAAAAAATTAAAAGAAGAAGATCCTTTTGAAAAAATAGTGTGCCGGCACCCTGGTGATGTGGTTTCTTGGTTTCCATCTCCAGTGTCAGTGGTGGTGGGTGAGGATTTGTTATTACTGACCAACCCTCGCCTCGTCCTCTCTCAGCTCTCGGACTTTTACACTTTTACCACTTTTATTTCCATTATGACCAGCCATTATCTGTCATTACTTCACAAGCAAATAGCTACCCTTTGCCCCACAGAAACGAGACCCCTAAGGGCCCCTATGAACCAACGACCACGTCCATCCCTACGCCCCTGATTTAAAACTTTGCAGAGATGCCTCCTTTCTCCCAATTCTTCTTCATCATCTCTTTCAAATCTTTTCCCGATCTGAGAGAATAGCTTTTTTTCCTTCTCGTCCATGTCATGTAAGGAGTATAGAGGCGTGGTTCAGTAGTTTCCATTCTTAAGCCACCTCACCCAGCCTGCTCAAGTACAAATAGGGACACCTTTAAGTCCTAATGGCACAAGGAGATCAATGAAATCACCTCTAGTCCACACAGCCTATAACACTTTGGCCTTTTGGCTCAAAGAAACTTGTATTTATTTTTAAGGCAGGGGAAGAATGAAAAAACCCAAAGAAAATCATTCGCCCTCTATTCTTTGCTGTAGATTCGTAATTATAAAAAAACAGTTTTTCAAAGGAATTGGCAATCGGTATGACCTCGTCGAGTCTCGAGTTTGGAGTATTTTTCATAGCCCGGTATACCACAGATACAGTGTGGATATTGAAAGAGATGGCAAATAAAATACGGATTGAATCCTCGTTATTAAATGCGGAGGTCGGGTATTGATATTTGCAGTGGGTAGTGGGGTATAAAAATGCGGTGTTTTCTTTTAGTGTATTGAATGACAGGGAGGGATTGTTGATTTTGATTGTTCTCCCAGTGTATTTGTTTGGGTGATTGAATAGATTGGAAACTTTTGGCTTCTTGTTTGGCCCAAGAAGGCAGAATGTTTTGAAATGTTGACAGCCGAAAGGGGAACGACAGTTGCATTGACAAGAGCTTTTTTCAGAGGATGAATAAAATAGGATGGGGGCTCTCTCTCTTCGTGTCCAGTTCACTAAATACATTAGCCACAGGTAAAGGTAAGCTCATCGGATCCATTTGGCTGTACAAATAGGAAGGAAATCCTCTTCTCTATACACAACAGCTCCACACTATATATCTATTATTATTATTATTATTATTATTATGAAAGCCAGTGGTGGCAACAAAAGTCAAAAAGCCTCGAAACCTCCATGAAATTCAAAAGCCTTAAATATCCAGAGAGAAAAGCCTCTTGTCTCTTTCTGTGGGAACAACACGTCCAACCCCCTGTTCATCATTTACTCCTTTTTAAAGCCTTTTACTCGGGACATTTGTCATAAATATTTGGAAAAACACCTCCACTTGCAAAGTCAAAATAGTCAAAAGAGTCAAAAGACTCAAAATACTCAAGTTGACACTACCTAGTTATCACCCATGTCACCTGGGAATCTTGTCTAAACAATACCTGTCCTCTCCTCAAACTCTCCATATAGGGCTCCATACTGCACAGCATCCCCAGTGTTAATTACTCTCGGGATTTATACTAAACTCTTTGGTCCTACAGCAGTGGGGGCGGATCTATCTAAACGGATTAGCCTCTTGGTAATTCCTGAAGGGAGAGACCGAGAAAGCTCTCCGTACAACTACAACAGTCCAAACAGTCTCGAGTCCCGTTTTTCATTCATTGACTCTTGAGAATAGTGTCAAGGTGGGAGTTGAGAGTGTTGGACTCTGTCCTAGGGACAAGGACACACTACGGACCTCAGACTCAAGTCATTCAAAGGGGTCTGAGAGAGTATGGGACGCTTCTTTTACGATCCTTCAATCTCAGTGAATCCGAGAGGATCATAAGTAGAGTATTTACTAGCTCAATCAGTTCCATAATGATTTTATAGGCTCTATATATCTCCGTGTGTCAACCCGCCTTTTGTACTCTGTGGGAAAAAATCGAATGCAATAAAATCCTCCAGAGTGTCCAACCTACAATCCCCTCTGACCTGTTTCCCTTTCTACGCCTCTCTTATCTAAACTCTACCTGTGAACCATTGTATTGTTTTATAGCTGAAATAAATCTCTTTTTTCTATCTCTCTCACTTTAAAAAAAATCCTTTCCTCTCCAGCAACCTCCGTTAAAATTTGTACGAGAAAATACCGATCATTACATTACAGCTCCTGTTGAACTTGAGAAAAATTTCTCCAGCACCAAGAGTCACTTGTAGGAGCTGTCGTGTCGGGTAAAATTATCACCATCAGATTAAACTCTCTGGGGATAAGATTCCGAGGAACAATGGCAATGCCCAGCTTGTGGACTTCAAGGTCCGCTTTTTATATTGTTACGACTAAGAGGTTGTGTGTGTATGTTTGTGTATTTATTTATTGTGGATCATGTGCCACCACCACTTACACCTCTGCCCCATACTTCTCTCACCAAGGGGGAGTAGTACAGTTAGGAATGTCTGTAAATTAAATATCTGCTGACCCATTTAGTACTAATAATGATTATAGCCCTCTCTCCCATTATCTCCGAGCTCCTTGGGTTGAAGGTCCACACTAGACTTGACTACTACCAGCCGCATAGGTGGGTTCAACAATCATGGAGTTTGATCTGAAAACCCGTCCCATTTCTAGGTCTCCATTGATCTTTGTTACGTAGGCTGGAAGTTAGAAGTGGCAGAGATTTGAATTGTATTGTATCTGGCTTAGAGAGCCCAAAAGCTGGCCAGGACGTACCAAACTGCCTAGTCTCCTTACATTTGAGTATGACTATGGTTAGGATGTTTAAAGAAACGACCATGTTGATTTTTCCCCCATGTGGGTACCACGTAACGAAAAATGTCGGACAGCGAATGCGGGGACTTTGCCATTCCAGTCTCCTAGGAAATTTCTGTCCTTAATTCCTAATGTTTGTTCCCAACTGTATGGAATTTTGATCCCTATACTAGTACTAATATGTAAGAAAGAAATCCTTCCGACCTGATAAGGATAAGATGAAGGGAGGCCTGTGGAAATGAAAAGGGTAATTTCCCCTGCCCCCTTCACTATCTGAGAATGGCAGAGAAGCTAGTTATCTCCTGTATGATAGATGTTAATAAGATTTAAAAGCAATAGCCCATGCGATCCTCCTCGACTTAGTTGGACGATAAAGTAGACAGACGGTCTTTCATGTACCGAATGACACGCAAGGAAGCAGACGGAATGGGGAATTAAAATTAAACGCTCTCTCCCCCCTCAGATTTAGAAAGAGGTGAGCGTTTTGAGAGTACTTAGCCGAATTAAATGAATTGGTCTTCACTTATTTCCAGCTTTACCCTCAATTAAGTGAGGGCCGGTGATGAAGGGCTCTGAGAAGGGTACGCTCTTGAATAAATAGAGGGCCAGTGCCAGTAGGGGCCTGAGTAATTGAATAAAATGTTCGAATCTATTAGAGAGAGGAGAGAGGGGAGAACAGGTGTGTGGGGCATTAGCAATCTTGATTAAAATCTTTGGTACTACAAGCTCAAGTAGATTCACAGCTTTATGTGAAATCTCTTTGGGTCTGGAGTTAAAAAGCCGGCTGGAGTGGAATCCATCCCTTGTTTTTCGTGACCTGTTTTAACGAAGGGAATTAGCCAAATTCCTCAAAATTAATATCCTCGTCTCCAGGTCTGAAAGCCTCGAGATTTCCGCACTGCCACTACCCCCTCCAGCTCTCAGAGCAACACTCATCAGCTAGCATATCATTCTAGACCCTATGCATAATGTGTCCAAGACATGTAAAGCAGTTCGTCTCTTAAAGAGAAACATTTTTTCATCCCATATGATAATAGATGAATAATTCTGCAATCAATTCCAAATAGCCCGAGTGGGCATGGGGCTCTCAGGTAAGTCTCTCAAGAGCGTAGTTTGAGACTTTATTTATAACCACAACAATAGAGAAGGACTAAAGGGACAAAAGAAGAGGGATGATGATGATGACGATGATGATTCCATTCTGTCATTTTGATAGATCAGTTTCACCTCTTCTCCTCAATCTCAATAATGTGGGCTCCATCCCCTCTGATCATAATATTTGAGAGGATCCATCCACCGGAATATAAATCTTGTGTGGAGGTGACCATGAAATGAAACATTACACTCCGGCCTACACAATGCTGGACAATTGGGCTGACTTCTGAATAGCAAATTGAAATCTGAGAGCTCCCCTGTTTTATTGTTAAGTCCTCACCGTAGGAGTCGAGTTGGATTTGGTATCATGACAAATTATTATTGGTCGCCCTCACCAAATTCAGAAAGGACTAGAGAGACGAAGAAATTATGCAGACGAGAGTCCGTCTAAACTACTTATTACCATAGTCTTGTACCTATATCTACTATAGTAGCTTGTGCATACGGATGCTCACAATAGCTGGTCGTGGTGGCACATCAAATCTCAATAGAAATAGTAACTCTTCTCAAAGAGTGTGAGGAGACTTTATGAATCTTTCGTATGTATCTATGAGGATATTATCTAGTCCTCTCTGTTCAGGAATCATGAAGAAGAAGAAGATGATCATCATCATCATCATGGAAGAGGTTGTTGGTGGCTCGGGTTCCTCCTCATGTAAATGGTCTTGTTTGGAGGTAAAAGATCCTGTGTGTCCAGTCATTAGAAAACATGTTGACTTTACAATGTACAAAAGCCACCCTGACTGGATCATCTCGGCCCGTTCACAATGCACGTAGACTTCGGGTGACTTCGGACCCAGGCCAGGCTGCCCAGATGCAGCTCGAGATTGTATTCTCCATACTGCTTGTGAATGGCCCCTGGACAGAGATGAGGAAATACATCCGATGATGCACATAGGTGGGAAACGTAGGGAAATAAATGAGCAACCTTCTCTAGGTTCTAAAAGATCCTTTAAAAGCTCCTTGCGCTGCAATTACCCCCAGCGGCCATGTGCATTCCTTCACCCAGTCGAGTTTTTTTTTTATCCATCAACGTCTCATACGTTATAAGAGCCCTTTTAGTACTGATTCTAAACCAATACTGCCACTTATGAGGTGAATGAGGAGTTTCTTTCATCTTTCCTCTTCCTAAGATAACTTTCCTCATTTTGAGGGATGAAAATTCAGAGATTGATGAAACTAGTGTTTCTAAAAACAAAATAAGGCCAAGGGTCAAAGGCATTAAAATTAGAGGTAGCTGGTAGGAGAGTGGTGTAGAAATTGGAAATAAAAGTCTGTCACACATTTAAAAGTGGACTGGACTCTCTCCTGATGCTCACCAGGGAAAATATGAGTTTACTTGGACTGTATAGGCTCAAGAATTTGAGATTCGGATTTTTGACAGTTGAGGGAAAGAAAATGAAATGAAAACTGATCTCCTACACACACAACACACCTCTCCATTCTGTGGAGTGGACTTAAGGCCCAAGTACAAAAAGGGAATCACAATGGATGAATAACTTCCCGTCTATCAGTCCTCAATCGCTTTTAACCTCCCATCTGGAAAAGGCACCACCACCACCACTAATTCCATTTAACTGATCACTCATGGATAAACTACCCTTGCGAGCTCCTACGGATATCATAACCCTTCCAAAATCCTCTAAATCCTACCCCAAAAAGTCCCTCTCATCCTATGCTCTATCTCTTGGAGAGATATCCGGGAATGATGAGAATTCCTTGGAATTCCTTCAAAGTCCGATATGGAAAGTATCGAAACGTTCTTATCGGAACTAAATGGCCTGGATAGGAATCGTCAATGGTCATTCCTACTTAATCCGACATGGAATATAGGATAAAGAAGGCAGAGAGTCAGTGCTCAATCTATCGCAACACTTTCTGACATTAATCCTCACCTTGTTTCCAATTTGACTGACACCTCAAGCGGCCCAGTCCCTTCATAAAACACAACAATGGTCAGGAGATATATCCATCTCTCTTTACAAAAGCTTCCAGGGAGAGGCTAACCACACAGGCCAGCTCCTGAGCCTTCTCAACTACAACAGTACAGATGTATAGATACAGAGATATAACCCTTTTTCATACTTTAGCACACAATAATAATATTAATGCATAAAAAAACCCGTCGTAGGACAATAAGGAGATAAAAGACGGTGTTAAGCCACAATATTATGATCCACTTGGAGTATTACTTGGAGTAAAACATGATTCCTTACCTCTTTAATCCAATAATCGGCTTTGGATACTCAAACTCTCTAAATCTCACTTGAGCATAAGTGCTCAAAACACTCGAATTAACAAGTCCTCAGTTCTAGCCTTAAAAAACACATCCACTGCTCCAGTTTCATATTTCTTAACGAAGAAATCGTGAGGAAATTGTGGAATTAATAACAAAAGGCTTAGGGAAAATACACCCACTACTTATATGTGTGTGTATATCTCTCTCAGCTTTAAGTTCATTACACAACCCGATAGGGATAATTAGCCTTCAAAGACGATTTCCTTACTAATGAGCTTCTTCCGACTAAATTTACTAAACAAAAGTCAAAAGTCTCTCATCAACCCCGATGAGGTTGGAAACAGCTAGAGGTACTGAAATTTCTAAAAGTCTCAGAATTCTCAAAATCCTTCCATTCACCATTGAAATGTAAACATTTTAATACAAAATTGTTGGCAAGTTTACAGAGGATTTCTTTACCTGCCCCGGGTGAATAAAAAACAATCCAAGACCAAAGTGGGTTAAGCCAAGAAGAACTTAACCCTGAAATGATACCCGATCGGGTCATGTGTTATAATTAAATGCTTTTCTTCATTCATTAATAGTTGAAAGGACATTGATGATTGCGACTGACCAACTTTCCCAAGTTCACACGGTGTCAACTCAGACGGAGGTCATAAATCTTTTGGGACGGAGTGCGAATGTGGGATCATGATTTCGGTTTGGCTGGATAAATCAAGTGTTTAGAATGGAAGGTGATGGATTCCAGGCTGCCAGGAAGAAGAAGAAGAGTGTGATGATTATTAGCCATAAAGTTGTACATTATTATCTCGATTATTATGACTCGTACTAAATCCCATTGTCATCCACCCCTTGTCCTCTCCTCAAGTTCAAAGGTGAGTGGTGTTTGTTATATATGAGGGCAATAAGGGCCTCTGAGAGAATGGACCAACGACTTCTTGGCCGTTTGAGCCGGGCTGCTGTGTGTGTGTATACAAATATTATTATTGTCCAGGTAACTGATTACATGGGACCTCAGTCCGCCTTGGTGGTGGTGGTGGCTTCCTCGCCGTCCTCCTAGCCCTCAACAAAAGGTAATGAGAGTGTCATAAAAAGATCCGTGTCCTTTAAGTCAAAACTTTTCACAATTTCTCAAGAGTTGAGCTAACTTTCTGGGCTTTCGTGGTTTTTCCTTAATACTCATGCTGGACGTTCCCACGCCTTTTCCTATTTATTAGCCCCGGCATAACATCCAGCCCTTCTTAGAGTGAGAGAGATACACACCACTTTGGTCTATACCCGAGCTAAACCTATTAACCTAAGCCCAAGCGATAAAGGTGAGCATACCGGAGGACATGAGAGAGAAAGACTCGGGTTAAAAGTGTCCATGTCCAGTTAGCCAGGAGCCCTTAAGTGATGACTTCTATTTACCTGTTTACCCATGCTAAAGCCTCTCTGGGCTTTAAGTGACGAGATGGCCGGCAAAGATAGTCCCTGATAACACACAGAAAGAGAGAGAGAGATGGTTTGTTGATTCTTGTATGGACAACAGGCACATTCCATTTACCTAAATGCCTACCCCTTGATGTCCTCTGGCACCCTATCCATCCCTATATGCAGCCCTTGGAAATGGACACCTTCCTCTCAATCTATATCGAGATAATAAGAAGAAACCTCAACCTATCTCCGTGTCAACTAAACCGATGAAGGTGCAATAATCGTAATTTCTCTCTGAAATAAAAGCCACCTCACAAAAAGGAGCCAGAGGTCCGAAGCTGCTCGTTCCCACGCCTTAACTTTGGTGGAATCAAGTGGTCCTTATAGAAAGTCATAAAATCCCTATGCACAATCCTCAAGAATAGATGAGATTATGATTGCAATTACGATCATTTACAATTGTCCTAGGATTCCATTTGCACGTGGTGGTGGTCATCATTATGATCCCATAGTAGTGGGACGAGAGGACTGAGAACGTCTTTAAATTCCGCTTAACACCATGTACTTGTATAGAGACCCCGGCGTCCCAACATCCCCTTTTCTCATTGAATAAAAACGGTGTTGAACACGGAGAGAGGTGTGTAAGCCTTTTGTGATCATGGGACTCAATCCAATCTCATCAGTAAGGACAATCTGAGTCATTGAATCCTTTTAAGATTGGAGCTAGAGACCTCGTCCCTCCGAGTTCCCCGTGCTCAGCACAATAAGCTCCAGCCTCTCATGATCATCAATTGGTTGGGGCTGATGAGATATTTAAATTCCATTTAAAGAGGCCTTCAGCACCCCCTTCGATCTAGAGAAGTGGTGATGATGGGTCTAGTCTCCTCTCTCCTTCACAAACTACTAATAGATATGGGAATTGATCTAATGAGCTCTCTCAAGAGAGATGAGATCCCTTTTACTAATAACACAACACCAAGACAAAAGTGGACTGGGAGAGCTGTGAATGATTTCACCATTTTTTAAATTTAATGATGACTTTTGACTTGGAGGGCACTTGTGGCTCACATCCAATATGATCCGAAAAATATATTAAATATTACTATTCCACATGCCTTGAATTGAAGCCTGTCTATATATCGAAGTCCATAAGCCCAAAGAAGAGGTAGTGGATTGGGTATCCATGTCTACGTGATCTCATGTCTTATTAGGAGAGAGAAAAAAAGTCAAGGGGGATATTTCTCGGAGATGAACTCTGAACTGACACACTGACTGACTTATTACTGGTTGGATGAACAGATCTCATCTCTTCAGTCTCTCTAAAGGAGCCAAAGGAGGAGAGATGCAGTTGAGCTGGGAGAGTCAAGAGAATTATGAATTATAGAAGCAGAAATTATAAGTACGTATTATTTAGAGATATCCAGTCTGGACTCATCACACTTTGGTGGGCATACTAAAGAGAGAGAGGAATGTGGAGAGATCAGATCATCATCATCATCATGGCCTATGCATTTCTCATATTCTAACTTGACTTAATCCAGTGTGTATCTTGTTGTGTATTATTTACTCTTTGAAATAATATAATATTAGGACACGGTGGTAGTGCTTCGTGTCATCTCTAACCAAACTTGACTCTAATGCCATGTAATGTGTCTATCTTTGTCACTCAGTTTAGGGACACTGGGGGAATACACAAGGAAAAAAAAACAGGACTGAGCTAATATCAAAGGCATATTATATTATATCTACTTTTAATACCTTTGTAAACAATGTCTAAATGATATGAAAAATATTTTGCCCTAGTGGAACTTTTTCCATTCATTTTTTAAAATTATTATCCTTTGGCAGATCTTGGGAATTTTTCAATGTTTAAAATAAAAACAAAAGTTACATCCGTATTTCCTTGTTTCATTTGAAACGTCAAGAGCGAGCCAAGACAATGGAAATTCCTTTTGCATTCCAATTTGTTTTTTAATTCATACTTTTCCATTCAGTTGAGGACACAGCTAAATAACCACGTGGCTGTTGATAGAAATTTATAATAATCATCCCACGTGACCCAGCAGAGTATTAAAATATTAAAATCAGCTAAGCAGCTAACATCTGACCTCCTGTTATTGACCCAGAGGAGTAATAAAAATGTTGTGATCGAAACAAAAGCGAGTAAAAATATGAGAGATCAATAACTGATAGACACATCATGCTAATCGATAACTACCAAATCACCAGCCTGGCTCCGTTACATGACACACCACCATACCACACCACAGTTAAGATTTATCCAAGCCCAAGTCGTTAACATTTTTTGTGTGGACGAAAAACAAAAACAAAAGGACCATTCTAATAATCCCTGAACTTGTTATTCAATTCCTTCTCCATTAAAAGTAGCTTTGAGTCTTGTAATAAAAAACATGTAAAAGAAATAGGCTCATCAATTATTTGGGCTACCCAATGATGATAAATATATTTTTAATACAATTACACATACAATAAATGGTAGAAAGAGGTCTAGGATTATTGTGGAGAGTCGGAAGGCGGCGTTTGGGACATGTCACTTGAATATTGGATTTGGATTATCTCCAAGAAAGAGTCGATACTGGAGAGAGAGAGAGGCAAGAGTGTGTAATAATAGCAATGCTAAGCAGACGACTCATATCCACTGATTTCTCAACTGTCTCCAGTCAAATCACATTAAATCAACCAAAGGTCAACCCAATATTCCACAATTCAGACCACAAAACCCGACCTGGACCAAAGTAGTCAACTGCCCACGTCTTTCTATTCAGGATATGGAGACACGACCAGAGGCTATTTAGTATCTCCTCTATTTAAAACTATTTTAATGAGATCTACTAAATTCCAAAGATCGTCGACCTGATTTCAAAGGGAGAGATTTCATAGAGGATCCCTAACATAAATTGATTAAGGGGTCAGGGAAATCGTCCAATTCATTAAAAAAAACTACGTCATGTCTTTGATGGAGCCTATGGAATGTATGAGCCCAGATTCAAGTCATCAAGGTGACTCGTTCTGAGTCTTGAGTCTTGTGAATGAAAATGATCTAGTTGGGTGTACCATTTCCTGTGGTTTCCCTTCTTGATTTCTCATGTCAACTATTCGTTTTTTCAAACCTGAGGAATCCTGGAGGATGAATGTGAGAAATAGATAAGGGATCGTTATTGACAGACTGACGTGAGGATCTCTCTCTCTCTATTATGTAATGCATCACACACTTAGAATCCATTTAGTTAATAGTCAGAGGTTGATGGTCGTGTTCAGATGCTCAGAGGGTTAAACGGAGGTGATAAGTTCAAAAATAAATGAGAATAAGAAGATTCTTTCATATGCTGAATGAAGAGCGTATCTATGAAGAGATTGAGTGAGAATCCTCCGTGTTATTATTAATGGAACCAGGTTGCCCCTTTTGTTGTCAATTTGTAGCTCCCCACACTATCCGCGTCTCTCATGTCCGAGATAGTGTGATAAGCCAAAGGGGCTTGTGTGTCTTATCTCGGCACAAGGTGTAGCCCTGAATCTATGACACTATGTATGAGAATGAAAGAGACGGGGGTGACCTACCTGGGTCATGAGTCGATCAGCACCAGAGCCTTCGTCGTCTCTAAAAATAATATCCTGGTTGTAGTTGGGCACAAGATTCTTGAACCGTTGGTGATCCCGAGTGATGCGGCCTTCGTTGAGACCGGAGGCAGAGAGGGTATTTTCCGGGACATTTGGGACATGTTGCTTATAGACCAGAGGGGTGAGTTTGCGAGGGGCCCGGCGTCTCCCGGCACCCCGACCTGGCCCACAACCTGCCGTGGAACCCAGGAGAAGAAGTAAGAAAAATAACACCAGGAATGTCCAGCTTCCCATGGAGAATTTCACAAAGTGGCATGACGACGATGCCGAAGATGATGTTGACTTGACTGAGGGGGAAGGAGATGAGGGGGATGGGAGATTTCCGCATCTATTCCGGCTACAATTAGTAGAATCACTGGGGACGGGCTTAGATTTTTGGCAGGAATGGAGATTGGAGAAACTATTATTGACTGGACCAGGAGCTAAGGCTGGTCGTGGGGATGGGGATGATGAGGAAGGTGAGAATTGTGGGTGACAGAGACACTGACATTCACACCGATTGCTAACACTATTATCATTACAATAGCTCCGGCTGCTATTACAAAGACCACCACTGCCATTCTGATTAGAGTAGCGGATTTCCCCGGTCGAACAACTCTTTGAAAACGACTTGGCCTGGGCTAGTTGGAACCTCATCATTTTGACCGCAAATTGGCCATACACTCGCCACAAGCCTAGGATCAGTCGGCGGGGGTAAAAAAGCTCCATTTGGTCTTTGGGTGTGGTAAGGGGGAAGAGGATGAGCATGTTGTCACCTCGATTAGCGGAGGATGTGAGACTATTAAAATTACTACTATCACTCTCCCCAGAACACTTAGCGTTCCTACTCTCCTGATTACCAGTTGATGGGGACATTCTACAGAATTCCCTCACACCTATCTCACCAGCAAAGGCTATTTCCGGATATCAGATCCAACTGGGCTTTGGTAATAATAAAAAAGGGATTAGAAAACCCGGTGGGGTAGGATCTGAATATGTACTACCAAGTGAAAGCACGAATCACTGTAACAACGGCACACAATGTCGTGGGTATTTAAACTCCCTAGTTGAGTTACTCTGAGTTGATTGTTGATAGTCACTTTTTATTTAATAATTCCGGAGGATTAATTCAGAGTGTATGAATCGGGTAGGATTTCTCAAGTGAGGTTGCCACCGATTAGGAGGATGATGCTGAGCGTAATAGTAATAGGATGATACTGATGAAACGGATGATACGGACGAGTCCTTGCCTTCAGAGTGTGTCCTCTCAAATGTGCCTTGTGTCACTGTCACTTTAAGAGACAGGGATGAGAATCAGACTAAAAACTTGAAACTGAACCATCCCGAGGTTTCACCACCACCACCACCACCACACTTACTTTATAATGTCAAAGAATAACAAGGAAAAGTCCTCAACTGTGGAAGGTGGTGTATAATAAAGAGTATCTTATATCTTGTGGATATATATCTGTGCTAGAACGTACAGAGAGCTCTTCCTCTCAAGAAAGAACTTAGACATTAGACAAGACTCGAAACTCTAAGGTAGGTAGACACAAGACAAGCAACTATTAAACTACACAACCAAACTACAATCCCAAAAACTGACTATCCCCTAAGCTATCCTCGTCCAATATCAAACCGACTTATTCTCACCACTTTTAAGAGGAGCTTCTACTTCTATTCACAACTCCCGAGATTATTATTATTATCCGTTTATAACATGGGGAAAATACTTGAGCTTTTGGGTAATATCAAAAATCTTACAACACATCGACACATACACTTACATATTCTCTTATTTCATATTTATACATCAAATAGGGAGACATACCTCTTGGTCCATCGTCCATCGATGCTCAAATCTGTATCAGGGGAAGGAAAAAATCTGTCACAGATTACAAAAAATACACACAATTTAACACTTAAATGAAACACTTGCTTCTAAACTAAGGCTTATTAAAATTCAGTCAATACGATTTTTAATAAACCCAAAACTCTTCCTTTAACAATTTATGCTAAGAAATATAGACTCCCGTAACAGTCGGCATAAGAAACTGAAGTGAGGATCGAGTCAACGGTTTCTAGAATGGAGAAGTGAATATCTGATCAGAATCTTTGATGACCCAACACATATTTATATAACCCGTTACTCTGAGCTTGAAAGTCTTTTTTAAGCCTTTATAAAAGCCCCTCAGAATAGCAGTGGGGGCTTCTGGAGGATTTTTATATTTATATATTGATCTATGTACCCGATTGAAGAGCCTAAATTCTCGATAATTTTAAACTGTGGTCGTGGATGTTATTTGCATCGCAGGGATCCAGTGGGTGATTTTAGCACGTCGGGCATAGGGTGACCTCGTCTCATCTCATTATTCTCAAAGATGCTGAGTAGCCGAATCCTCCTCTTTTCTCCACGAGAATAACATATTTATAAAACACTTGAAGATCCCAATAGGATCATTGAGAGATATTGATACAATTTTTTTGCATCGTTGTGTATGGATTTGTCATCCAGATAGAAGCGAGGTTAGTGTAGACCACTTATAGTTTTATCACAGTTTACATTCAAGACATATTGATATCCCCCAGTCTGACCCTGAGGTATCGAGTCTACATAGGAAATGTGCGAAAATATAATCCAAGCTGCAAAAAAAAATTGTTTACATTTTTCCGAATCTCTCAATATCCTTTGGCCAGTGGGGATCATGTCATCCGAAGTTCTTTCAGTGTTTTTACACTTGCATAAAAATAAAAGTCTCAATTTTCTCCACAAGAAATGATCGGGGGATTTGGTAATCCGAACGAATCGATAGGGGATTTATGTACTATACTATTATTGACAGCTAATCGATCGAGATTCGAGATGGATTTGAGGACTTTGAGCAATATATATATTTTTTTAAATTGAGCCTTGGTGAAATTTAAATGAATTTAGTACCCAACCGGGTGCCACTCGACTCTCAACTCTCTACCTGGAATTATAGTATTAGTATGAATGAGGTGTGAGCGTGAGTGTGTGTCAGAGTGTGAGATGTGAGAAGTATGACAAATTATTAGCCCACACGGCATAAGGACTATGAGAATAAAACCCGTTGGCCAGTATCGTGATGATCAAGATCGGATATGCTCTACTCTTTGAACGATTTTAAAAAGATGCTCGAGTCAGAGACACTCTTTAAAGAACCCCCTGGGAGATTTTTGTGTTGCAGTGGGTATATAGGGTGTTATCAAAATCCCTGAGGAAATGGATTTAAAAATTATTTGGTAGTGTACCAAATCCAAAAAAAAGGATTATAAAATTTCGAAACAACGAAAAAAGCTCAAAGGTGCTTTCCAGAATGTGCTTTTCCATGTTTTCTAGATAAATATGAATCGTTCTGGATTATATTGATATAAAATGCTAGTTGGTATAAGTATTTGATATTTGACTTGGGTTCTTGGATGCGAGATGGTTTTTTTTGTTTAAAAAAATATTTCATCTCTCTAAAGATTGGAATGGGTGGGAAAAGTATGTAGGTAAACGGTTTGTGGATGGGAGATGATGTCCATTCTCCATTGTTTGGTGAGGGTGCTGGGTGCTTTTTAAGAAGAAGATGGCCATAGATCCTAACTACTCCTATCTCTAGAGAGAGATATGCACTGTGTAATCTACATTTGAAATCCACGTAATAATATCCCGAGCATTGAAATAGTTGTATCCCAACACAGATCTTCTCCTCTGGCATTTCATTGTTTGATATTATTATTGTTGTCCTGCTCGTCTTGGTTGTTGGTAGAGTTTTCTGGTGGTGGTCGGTGGTGGTGGTTCGGCGTGAGAGAGGGTGGACTCCATTGGCACTTTTACCTTTGGTTGGCTACATCTCGAATCATTACGTATTTTTTTCTGCTGCTCACAGGTAACCCACACGACTTGGCTGAAAGGCAAGTTTTTACGGGCTCCCTTCGGCTCTTCTTCTGGGATGAGATGGAGAGAGACGAGGGAGATGAAGATTTCCGTCGCTTTTCAATCAGGACGATCCTGCTGGGGTTGCTCAGGTGTGTTTCTGATTGGCTCCTGGCCCATCTCCCAGTCTAGTAATGGGTGCGGCGAGATCCCCAGATCTGGCACCCTTCAAAATAACGAGGAAACATGGGAAACCACACCAACTCCTCAACATACGATCTCTTGGAGTCATTTAAGGAAGCAGGCCTTATGTTCAAGGGTAAAGGGGGGAGTCCCTTTTGGTTAGAAGTTAGAATCCTCCGAATTCCTTGGAGATCCGACCAGCTCGTTGGAATAAATAACTCGGTGGTGGCATCTTGACCAACAGTTGACTTTCAAAAAAATTGCACAACCTTATGCTTTTTTTGGTCTCTACTTACCTTTCAGAAGAAATCAAGTCAAGGTGGCCTTTTAGTATGACGGACATGGTTAGGGGGACCTCGTTTTTGTAATCAATTTCCTAGCCCAAACTATAGATGAGCTTGATGTATGGATATTTTAAAATAGTGACCACCGTATTGTCCCTCAACAAGCCATTACGAAGCCATTACTTACATACATGCTCCCCATGTCGAATTATTGAACAGCCCATCTATTATGCAGATCCACACAGCTCATGGAAATATTTAATGGATGAGTTCCCCTTCGGGAATTCGGGGCTACCCAGCCGAGTCCGGGGCTCTAAATTGACCAAGAAAGCAGCGGAAACTAATAATAAATCCTTGTGTATTAGAATGAAAGAAGAAATGAATGACTGTGTCTATATTCAGTATGGGTCACTCGTCCACATTCCTCAAATTCCTTCCCATTATGCATCCCATACGATCATCTGTCCCAGAGGATGACTGATTAGCTTGACCATTCTAGTTGGCCTATGTCAACGTAATATCCATTCGTCCTCTGTGGACATCACCCGGTTACACCTAGCTCTATAGGTATGGACTATGGATTAGCCGAGATGATTACCATACAGAGAAGTTGCCAAGATAATCTCGAGTTGGTTTTGACGGACGGGTATATGTAGTTGCATACCTGGGCCAAGCTATTTTCCGGACGTTGGTCAGAAAAATGTGGGTAAAATAGCTGCAAGTCAGTCGAGTATGAAATTAGATGAAAGGAGGATAATAATAGGGGGACAAAAGTTCCCAACTCTCTATATAGAACCACAAGTAATAGAAATTATGATGATGATAATAATAATAATAATAATAACACTAGTACAATAAATGCAGTCAGTCATGGAGACAATGTATGAAGGGAGGACAATAGGACAAGACAAACAAATGCTAAACCGAGTAACAAAGGGTTGTCAGGAGAAGTTAAGGCTAGGTCCCCTTATGTATTTGATATACTATGGACCCTCTCCGATCAAGTAGGGGCTAGTCAGCTAGTCTCATTGAGAATTGGTGGATTTATTATTGAAACATGAATTATGAATCCTGCCCCTCCATTTCCCATCCTCGGACTGACATGCAAAAAGAGGTACAAGTTTAATGGAATTTTAAAGTGACGGGAGATAGGAGGTCGGCCTTTCGGTTCAATGGAAATTCCACAACCGTTTTAATCCGGTTAATTCGTTACTCCTTTTAATATTCACCGGGGGTCACAAAGTCCCTTAGTCCACAACCACAACTTGTACATACTTACAGAATTTATTTACAGAGCTTGTTTCAACTTTTAAATTCTCCTTTTGTTCATCCGCCAGGGATTTCATGCAGAACATCTTTCGAGTAGTACATCTTGATACCCTCAAGGTCTCTAGGACACGAGGACTTAGCATACGGAAGAGTCGATATGGACGAACGTCAAACTCAGTTAGGACACTTCGAATTTGATCTTCAAATCTGACCATATTGCTGCTGACAGTTTATGCGGTCATGAGGTTATCGGACCATCAGAGATTAGTGTTCGATAGCCCTTCTCCCTGTCAGTCATCCTGCCGATTTCAAAGCAGCTAGGAGCTTCTATGCTTTCTGGGTGGGTTCTAAAGTTTTTTTTCCACATCACCTACCATTTCATGACATATTGAGAATTATACTAGCAGTATCCGCGTCCCATTGGTATGTGAGTGTGGATATTAGAAATTTAATTCAACAGCCGGGTTGGGATTCTACAAGCAACTACAGATTTCTTATGGACCATACCAAAAGCTAAAGATGATGTGAAAACTAAGGATTTTCAGGGATGCCATAAAAAATCAATGAGCCCTAAATTTTGATTCCAAATTGATTGAAACTCCTCACGAGCTACAAGGTTAGAAAGGTGAGGGATGTGGAGAAAGGAGAGGTTAGGATGTGACCCTATAGGAACTCTAATTTCTCATCAGATGACAAAGGTCATAATCCAAGAGCCCCTTGAGATTTGAAACTGCCAACATGAATTAGGACCAAGATTTTCTCATGGTTTCTCCAACCTGTCTTCTCTATAGCCCAAAGGAATTTTGTCTCTCGTCTTATTGATAAGAAAGAAGAAGTGAGTCTGGGTGTGAAGAAACCGTTCAAGATCTCAGCCTCAATATAGTGCAGTGTGACTCTCCAGAGAATGACTCTCCAGAGTTGGTATAGTTTAGCCCGACGGGGATATGGAGACGGCTCTCTGAAGAGTTAGGAAAGGTCTCAACTCCTTAGCCATGTGTATTATGATTCTCTAACTATTATTATTACTATTATCTGAACAGCCAATAAAAAGGATTGTATTTTTTGAACTGTTTACAGCTCGGGTAATTTATGGCTTCTTTTTAACACCCTCTGCTCCTCGTGTATATGAAGCCGAGGTGCCCCTCTTTCCATTGTCCTCACCCAGACTCTTCTTCTTCATGAGATCCTCAATAACCCGACTGGGTCCTCGTGGGACATTATGCAAATATTTATAATAGCATAATTAGCCGAGGGAGACACCTTTTTCAATATTCTCACGTTCCTGACCCGTCGGGACTAGTGGGCTTGTCACTCGGCTTGTGGGTACGTGGTCCAGTATTGATTTTTTTTCATGGTTCGTCTCTGAGTCACCTTTCTCCAACATGATCATCTTCTGAACCATCAATATGATCCTAGTTTCTTTTTCAAACGAGGTTGAGACAGTTTGGAGCAGTAATTAGCAATCCGTTATTCTTATCTGCTATAAAAAAAGTTTATAAAAAAGGTTTAAAATCTAAGGTTGCCGACTCGGCGACTTTTCCAGCATCTGTCAAGTGTTGACTGACCACGTTCAATAATATTGAAAGAGTTATGAGCTTGTGCAGGAGTTTGAGACGATTAATCTGTCTGCGAATAATCGTTTGGGGTGACGAGACAAAAAAAATCATGCGAGATTATTGTATGAGTAGTTGATGGGTTTGCAGAAGCCCCTAATCTTAGAATTCCATACGTAAATTTGCAAGTGGATTGTTTTATGAAAATGATTTAATCTCCTCATCATTCCGAGTAGAACGTCGGTCCTCATGAGTTATGTGACGATGTGTCAATTGAACTTAAACTTAATATCCAAACCACCTGCTCCTTGTCCAGTTGTCCCTAACGTTATATTAGTTATCTAGTTCAATGTCCCTAACATATGACAATTAAATTTCGAAGTATGGAGACACAAGGACACAACTCGTGTTTTGATATTCCATTTATATTTTTTAAAACTCGGATCCTCAATGTCCATGCTATGGGACTTGGCATATTTGACTATGTTCAGTAAATGAGCTATGACTTAAAATTAAAAGGCTTCAGAAATACTCAATTTCAATGTTTATTTATTTTTCATAGCACATAGATTTTTTGTAGTCTGTTGTGTCCAATCTACCTCCTGCGTACCTACCCGGGACCATCACATGCTACTAAACTCTAACCGCCACATAGCTCTCGGAAACGTGCTCCTCATTTTCTAGTGTCGAAAGATTAATTTTTTTATTTGCATAAAAAATCGGAGACTTCGAAAAAGGTAGACGGAGCGGGTTGAAACAATTACCAAATCAGGAATGTACCCATACAATTGTTTTTTCGTAATTATCAAATCCGTTTTTTCAATGCTTTCTTATTCTCCTTTATTATTACGTAATTAGAAATCATGGCTGGAGTCGCTGGAGGATCAAAGGGGGAAAATGAGGAAATGGTAATGGCCGGAGTCGCTGGAGGATCAAAGGGGGGAAATCAGGAAATGCCAATGGCTGGAGTCGCTGAAGGATCAAAGGGGGGAAATCAGGAAATGGTAAAGGTAATGGCTGGAGTCGCTGAAGGATCAGAGGGGGGAAATCAGGAAATGCCAATGGCTGGAGTCGTAGTTGAACCAGAGGGAGGAAATCGTGAAATGACCGAAGAAGAAACTGTACTTCGAATACTGCAGATTGCAAAAGAATCGGTGCGGACACTGACCAATCAGGTGAGGGATAAAAAAGAATTATTAGCAAATTTGGATTAAAGTTAGTATTGGCTGTTGGTCATCAAAGGCTGTAATCAAATTTTGATTGATGAATAGCGAAAGATTGCCAAGGAAATGATGGAGCTCAAGAAAGCTCTGAAAGAGAGCAAGAAGATACAGAAGGAGCTGAAATTACTTGGGACGCGAAATGTCGGTTCGAGTAGGGCAGTGGTCGAAAAACTGCGGAACCACATTGATCACTGCAACAGCATTGAACGATTTGACCGCGAGTCGCCTTAGGCCACCTGAGGGCTCAAGGGTCTGTGTGCGTACGTTCCTCATTATCTTACACCTAACTTAATAGTTTTACACGCTGGCCCACAGCCCTCAGCTTCATACAATGATATTAATTTACCATTTTTCCACTTTTAGATTCGAATGATAAGCCCAGATAAGCTTCTATTGAAAATTTCCACATTTTCCACCAATCTAATTACAACTTTCCTGGTTCCGATACAACATTTATGGCTTACCTAATTACTATAAGGTTCAAAACAAAATCAATTGATAAGCCCGGATAAGCTTTAACAATAATTTAATATTCTCAAAACTTTTAACTTTCTAAAAGTCAAGCTATTCATTTTCCCATGTTCGGTTAGGTTAGGACACATTTAATTAATTTATAATTCCTGGTTCCGATACAACATTTAGGGCTTATTTACTTGTAGGCTGAAAGTTGAAACCAACACCTATTTATAAGCCCGGAAAAGCTTTAATTAAATTTATTGATTGTATCTTCTCAAATCTTTTTACAGTTACCTATGTGGAAAAGTGGAAAATAAATAATGGTTCGAAAATAAAATAACTTTCTAGTACTAAAGATACTTTATTTTTTTGGATATCTGTCCCAGTCGACCCTACATGATTACAGGCTTAATTAAGATCTGGATGAGTATAAGAATTGATTAACTTGGAAGAGAGCATATTGTTCAATTCGAATTAACTATTCGTCGGACCATGTAAGGTAGGATTCCGCCGTTTCTATAATAGGCCACTTCCACTTCCGTGTCAATGCGGGCAATGGCACTAAACGTTTTCCCAGATGACGTCTAGGCAGAGAATCAGATTCGAATTAATGAAGTCCCCAACACATCTATAGAGAAGGTTTTAACTCGAGCACTTACATTCACAACCACCTGCTGTTTGGCCCGAATACTATCCGATATGGGAATGTCAAATGTCTCCGTCCCTGTCAGGCTGAGGGTCTCCGCATTTTGTCCTTCCAGATACTGAAGTGGGAGAATACCCATCCCAACCAAGTTGGAGCGATGGATTCGCTCGTATGATTCTGCTATTATCGCTTTCACACCCTTGAAAATCATTCAAAAAGAAATAGTTATAGTTATAAAGCATCCAGATGTAATCAGTAAATTATTTTCGTAATTAAAATGTTGCCCAGTTCCAAACTCACCAAGAGATAAGGACCCTTTGCAGCCCAGTCCCTTGAAGAGCCGGATCCATACTCCTTCCCTGCTAATACAATCACTGGTTTCCCTTCCTCTCTGTATCTTTCCGCAGCGTCAAATACTTCCATCTATTTCAAACAAAAACGGTCAATATTATAATTTAAAACACATGCATAATCCCACATTAGAAAATTCTACGCTAATTATTTTCGAGACGTTCAAACTTTTTCTCCACTTGTATTGACAGATAGGAATTTGGAGGTAAATCTGCTTTTAAAATATGCATAACTACCAGAAAAAAAAAATCCTATCTATCGATGAGTTAAATTAGTTGTAGGGACACTCAGTCGACAAGATTTGATGAAAAAAAGGAGCAAAAAATTTAGTACCCACGGCGTGACTCGAACACGCAATCTTCTGCTTAGGAGGCAGACGCCTTATCCATTAGGCCACGCAGGCTTCTGTAAGTGGCCTCAGATTTCTCTCATTCAAGTTTCACTCTAGCCTAAAAAACCGGAGTTACTCAGGAACTCGACTACACACTCTACACTCTACACTATAGACATTACTACCAACTCCAACTATTTCCATTGGCTTAAATCTTTAACTGATCCTGTAGTTGTGCACAAGCGAAAATATAATAGCGTCCTCACCGCCTTGGGTCACGTCGGGTCAGAAATAGAAAAATAAAATCAACGCTTGTTGTCTTATACCTTAAATGATTTTCTCTCTTCAGTTCATATCTCTTAAACTTGTAAGTGGAACATGTTAAAATTCCCCAAGTCAGATTTTCTTTGAAATTAGACTGATTATGAACTAGAGTATCAATTTTTAAGAGGATTTTAAAGGGAATTTTGAAAATATGGAAAATCCCGGTTTTTCGTCCAGAATTCTGCATTCTGCATGATAGTGGGATGTCGCCTTAATATGAATTCAATTTGCGATGTGGGATTTCGAAAAATTGGTAACCTTAGGAACTGCTTTAAAAGATTAATATTTTATCTCATGGGACATTGTGCATGGGTCGCTTATCAGTTCCACAGAGATACAGACGTGTTATTGTAGATAAGCACAGGTAAGACGTGGTAGTCAGGTCATTTAAACAAATAGGAGGTGTTTGGTATTGAGATTATATGAGATAAGATAGTTAGTTGTACAGACGCTATCGGACTGATAATGTGTCGATACACACTTACTATAAACTCATTCTCATTGACGGAACAGGCCATGATAAGAGATAGAATGCGAGATAAGTATTTTAAATCCTATCATTCTTATAATCTTGAGTAGAGATGAGAGGAGTTGAGACAGGGTAGGGTTTGTCAAACACTACTGTCTATGAGATAAGAGGGTCTTCAAAAATTAAAATTTTACCAGGTTTTTTCGGACATGCTACCAATACCTTATCACTGATTTGAATAATTAATGCAAATTATACTTACTAAATTTTACATGTTGATTTTAAATCTAAATCTATCCATATGATACTTAAAATTGATACATGTATTATGTATATCTGTCCTAGTTGAATTCTCAAAAAGAGAGATATCAATGCGCAGATACCTTCTTACGTGTAAGAAGGTTTTATGCACATTGATATCTCTCTTGTAAGAAGGTTTTATGCACATTGATATCTCTCTTTTTGAGAATTCAACTAGGAAAGATATCAATAATACTTATCGATCGATAGGAGTTTCTATTTGAATATGGTTTGAAATTTTTGTTATCGTGAATTATAATGCTGTGCTGCTACACTTACTTCTTCTCCGTCTGGGAAATGAAGGGTTCGAGGACCAGCTTTGGTTATTAATTTGTTCACTAATCGAATGTTAGCAAACGTTCCTCTTGCCATTACAGCATCGTTCCCTCTTCGGGACCCGTAGGAGTTAAATTCTCTCGGGGTTAGTCTAAAAAATAAAACATTTTAGATCAGGGAATGTATAGGTACAGTAATATTTTGAATTTTAATAATCATGAAATCTGTCTTACCCTTTAGCTGACAAGTAGCGAGCGGCTGGACTGGTCCTTGATATGCTACCGGCAGGCGATATATGATCGGTAGTTACAGAGTCTCCAAGATTAAGTAGAACATAAGCCCCTTTTATTGGAAGCACTGGAGATAGATTCTGAAAAATATCAAGAAACATATTAGTAATTTCATGATTCACATAAAGATGATAAATAATAATATTTCGGTTGTTTTTGAAATTTCTAAAACAATGAGTTCAGCAAGAGAGTTTGTTGAAAGTTTAAAAACTGAGTTCCAAACCTGTGTCATGCCTTCAAAGAATGGTGGATTTTTTATATAAGTTGATTCAGCGTCCCATGGATAAAGTAATCCTTCTGGAGCTTTAAGCTGATTCCATCGGTTATTCCCGTTTTGAATCGTTGAATAAATTTCTTCAAACATGGCCGGGATGACATATTTCTGCTCCACTGTCTGAATTTCATCTCGCAGGGGCCAAATTTCTCGAAGAAATACTGGCTTTCCATCACTGCCAACACCTGAACATTTAAAAAAGGGACATTTAATATCAATTTATCATTAAATCAAGTTACATCACCACTAAACAGCACAACTGTATTCAAGTCAAATATTATTCCAATCTCCTTTCACATAATGTCAAGATCTGAATATTTTTCTTGCCAACTCATTCCGAAGACTAGTGTCCAAAATATAAGCACACTTACCAATAGGTTCTTTTTCAAAGTCAATGTTCACAGTTCCAGCAATCGCATAGGCAATTACGAGCAATGGGGATGCAAGATAGTTAGCTCTCAAGTGTGGATGGATACGGCCTTCGAAATTACGATTGCCTGAGAGTACTCCAGCACATACAAGGTCTCCCTGCACAAAATCATAATACAAAATCAAAATTTGTTTCCATGAATTTAAATAAGTGCATTAGGACTATTAGGAGGTTAAGAAATAGAATTATAAACAGAAACCTACCTTATCAACAGCTTCAGCAACAGGGTCTGGCAGAGGTCCACTGTTTCCAATACAAGTCATGCACCCATAGCCCACAATATCAAATCCTAACTGCTGAAGGTAGGGAATTACGCCACTTTCTCGAAGATAGTAAGTCACGACTCCACTACCAGGAGACAAACTTGTCTTGATGTACGGAGCTACAGTAAGTCCCGCTTCAACTGCTTTCTTGGCCAATAGTCCTGGCGAAAAGAACGAAAAAAATATTTTTTTAGTTAATTTAATTCAAATTCACGATGCATAGTTTAAATTCGGTCTCAACATTCTATCGAGACAAGAAACAAGACAAACCAAAATAAACAAGTACAGTTATTACAAATTACAATTATTTACAATATTCAAATGTTCGTTCTGACTCTCCAATCTTGTGACCCAAAAACTTTGGAAAATAACTACCCCGCAAACTTACTACCCACTATTTCAGATAATCCAAGTCATGACAATAACGAATACATAACTTTTTATAACACATTAAACTATGACTCATTAAAATATAACTTGATGATATCGATTTCGTTGTTGGTTAATTTTACCTGCACCAAGCATTACGGAAGGGTTGGAAGTATTGGTACAGGAAGTAATGGCGGCAATGAGAACGGATCCATGCTTGATAGCATACTCCTGATTTTCAAGCACGAAAGGCACAGTTACACTCAGCTTGTCGGTAGGGACTCCATACCCTTTGAATCCGATCTGGAAATGAATGATTTATTTATTTATCACAATGGATTTAATAAATTAAATTGAGGAAACTTTCTAATCCCATGCGGGAAATCTTTTAGATGGAATTAGCCATTCCATTATTCAGAGTTTACAGTTCATACTCAGTCAATATATTGAAATTAAGAAGCATTGCCATGCAGACATCGTCTTCAAAGAAAATTCCTTGCACGTCAGTCCAAGACAGTTTGTCTACCTCTACTCGACTCTTCATTGCTTTTTGCATATTTCAAGAATTTTATGAAAGCAGAGATAAGAAATGGCAAGACGGAATTACCAAATAGCTGTTGCAAGACAGTCTAATCTGAACAAGACTCTCTGTCCCATATGTAACAAATGCTGGAGAGACTGGAGAACCAAGTCCATCCTATTATAATATTTACGATTCACGAGCTTCCAAATCAAAACTGATGGAGCTCCACAGATCCAGTATGGATGCATGTAAACATTCCATTCTAGATCGGTGAGAGGGACCACTTAAATATCTGAAAGATGGAATATGGAATGCCTTCCGAGATTATAATGAGAATCTGAAATGAAATGAAATTTGATTGACTAATCAAGACAAAAATCGATGATAATATTTAAGCCCACTAAATATTTTGTTGGAGTCGAGTGTGAGAGATTCGCTAGAGCTTTCATACAAGTTCATGAATATCTGTGGCCATGCGGCAGGTGTATTTAGAATTGGACATGAACTGGCTTGGAAACTTAAAGTGAACCCAATTCCGAAGCCTCCTAAGCTTGTTATTTTTAGAGCACCTCACTAATCCTGAATCTTGACCCTTGAGCAAGTTTTAACGGACAACACAAACCCCAACAGGTTCACAAAGGCCTCTAAATTATAAATGGTATTTTAGGCTCAGCTCATACAAGCTATGGAACAGTGTTACTCTGCTACGAAAATAGTTCACAGAGTTCAAACCACCTAAATATCTTGGGAGTCAAACTCGCCTTTATTTACATTTGTACCTTTGAAAAAGAGGCTCCGTCAAGACTTGCTAGTAGTAACTGAGGGTAAAATTTATCTATCGTTATTGTAGCCAGCCTGATTAGCTACCGTAGCCAACGCATAGGCTCGATTTATCCTTCTAGATAACTTCAGGTACATATTTTGCATAAAACAAGCTTTTATTATTCTCGGAAGTACATAAATGCATTAAAAAGCTTGCTCTGACAAAAGTAGCTGGAACACATACATATTTTAAAATAAAAACAAATCCAAAGGATCCACTCCTCTCAACGCTACTATGTTAATACAAGAATTTCTTCTAGGGGTCATAGACTCCATGGATAAAGAATATATTAAGATTGAAATCAAAATGCATACAATATTGAGTCGATTACCAGAATCAGATATCAAATGACTAAAATATACCGCTAAATCAATCAGATCGACAGAAATAGTTGCAAAACCTTTGTAAACTCGATTTGTACCGAAATATAAAATGCAAAGGCCCAACTATCTGACAAATCTATAAATTCTTATGAACCCTGTGAACTAGAATCTAAAAACCCACATGAGCAACATTTATTTACCTCACAAAAATTAATGAAACCATATAGAGTCTATGTATTAGTGTAAATTATTAATGCCTACGATCAATTTCGAAAGACCGGGATTTCGTAAACAAGTACCTCAACCCCCTAATAAGAGAATTTGCCACATTTACGCCTTCTTCATTTAACAAACAGATTCAAAATTAGACTAAACTGAACATCCACCAACCACCTGTGAAGAATGAGGCTGTAAAAAATTCTAAAAAAGGGACTGAGACTGCAGATTAAAATACCATCCGATTCCCAACTACCTGCACTGCACCTGCTTTGTACACCACTGGACAAGACCGACCCGGCACTTATTTCAGGCTCACCTATGCAGATGTATTCAAGTCTCCTTCATTATGCTTTAAAAAATGTATACCCACGGAAGCTAATCCCCCCGGCTTTTAAGCCAAAAAAAGAAAAGCACAGACTGGACAAGTGGAAAGACAACAATAGGGGAAAAGTCTAAGGGCGCCAATAAATGTGGACACTTCCAACTATAGCTTTTCCACTGGACAGCCCAAGTTGATACGGTCAAACGAGCCCCTATTTAAAGGAACTCAGGCCTCCTTTCTACATTCAGTCATTCCACGTTCTCCTAGTAGTCAACATCCCATTCAACTCTCAGAAATTTAGACGAAAATATTTTCTATCCCATATTTTGTTTCACTGAACTATCCCTTTTTGAAAACCCGAACTACCAGGAACAACTCCAAAGGACTAGGATTAACAAGTGAGGAAGATGTGTTTGCGATCAGAGCAGAAATTCAATAGCCTGCCTGATCCATTCACTTCTCTTCTTTCACATTCCAGTGGATATGGACGAATTTGCAATTCATGAGACGAGGAATGGAGGTGATAAGAAGATCTCATATGACGATCGGGGTTGACTCTAACCGGTCTGAGGAATTCAGAGGCTTACAGCCTTTCCTCACCGGGTAGTTTCATCCAGATTGTTGAATGAGGAGTTCATCTAAAGAAGAATTTCCAACCCTCAACCGCCTCTCATCATCCTCAGTTTAATTCTACTCATCACTCTGGATACATCGTCCTTCCAACCATCCTGCCTGCCAATTAGCCGAGATGGGCCGAACTTTGGTTATCTAGCTCTATGAAGGTTTAGACTCATAAAGCTAGGTTAGCAAAGTAAAGCCTGTTTCCATTATCAACAGTCACGTTGCGGATGTCGGGCCCTGATTTCAGTTTCAAAGACGGAACACTGTTTCTCAAAGGATCACCCTACCTGACCTATCAGGAAACGAGTAAAATATTTTTTAATCTGCAAAACTACTCATCTTATTTGCAACTTCAACTCTCTTTGTCTAGGAACTACTGGCGGTGCGTAACTGGTTGCAAAACGTTATCACAGCCAATAGATCCTCGACAAGGGAGCCTTCAAATCATCGATCGAAACCGGATTTCCGGTGGACAACTTTTGATTTTGGAGTCTGTTTATCAGGTTGAGCACGCGTCGGGTGACGTTCTAGTAGCATGCTGTTTTATTTCATGACTAGATCGAACACTCGACTCACGCTCATTCCGAAACAATCATCGAGACTCAAAATCTAAAAAATTCGAAATCAATTGGGTAAAAATTGCATTGTATCAACATTAGCAAACACCTCACCTTGCCGGTAAGACAGTTTTGGAAGTCAGCTTTCATCTCCGATACAGGTACTCGATCATGAGGTCGTTTAGGACCACTCATACAAGAAGTTACTGTGTTTAGATCCAATTCCTCAATCTATTTTCCATATTAGACATTAGAATTGTATAAAGCTCAATCGGATAAAAACAATAGCTGATAGCATATTTAATTTTTGAATTTTTTGAGATGGATACCTGTGAGAAAATTGGATCCTCAGTAGAGTTGTTGTAGTTTCTGTACAGTCCATTTTTCTTCAAATAGGCCTCGATATACGCAATCGTTTTCTCTCCTCGATCTATGAAATAGGAACGTAACATTTCAATCTGATTTGCATTAAAACACTAACAAGCGAGGTGGATTTCTTTGCATTCAATAATTTCCTGTTATTTGGAGTTCAAATTCCCAGTGAAATGAAGTAGATACAAGAGGTGAAATAAATGTAACTCAGAGTGCAAAAACAGTAGCTCACTCGTTTGTCGAAGGTATTGAATTGTTTTGTCATCAACAGGGAAAAAGGCACAGGTAGCTCCGTATTCAGGACACATATTGCTAATAGTGGCCCGATCAGCAATGGACAATTTGCTGACTCCGGGGCCAAAGAATTCCACGAACTTCCCAACCACTCCAATTTGTCGAAGATGCTGAAAAACCGAAGAGTATTTTAAATAAGTACATAGTTTAAAACAGCTGCATACACAAAATTAATAAAAGTCCCGCAATTGTATAACAAAAATTAGAATAAGTTTTTTTCCTACTGAATATATTATATTCAATTCAGGACATGAGATTTGTAAAATTGTAAAAAGTAGGACGTCCCATGGATTAACAATAGAAAAGTCTATTTTTAAATGAAAAAGGCTCGATTTGGATGATGAAAGCAACCTGCCTGACTGCATTCATAAAGATAGCTGCCTTTTGTTGAAATGTCATCTTAAAGGGTTTACAACCAGTAACAGTAACAGGGCAAACGTTACATTTTATTATTAGAATGTCGGTTGACTATTTTTTCTCAAGAAATACCTAAATTTGATTTTTCTCTGAATAGTCAGAATATACATTGGGTTTGACCGTTCATACTGGAGACAGGTTGTAAAACCGGATGCACGTACTTTAGTGATGGTAAGAACGACATCAGTAGATGTTATGAATTGATTCATCTCGCCGGTTAGACGGTAGCCAACTACTTGAGGCAAAACCATAGACATAGGCAGTCCCATCATTACTGCTTCGGCTTCAATCCCTATGATAAAAGTAATACAGAAAAACCATGTAAAACTATTCATACCAGCTACGGTTTTAACACAGAATCATGTATGCAGAGAGTAGAGCATAAATTGATAATTCTTTTATCAGTGCTGATGTGTGAGACTCAATTGGTTCAATTGATCAATTAAAATGATGTTTATTATTACCTCCAACACCCCATCCAAGAACTCCAAGACCATTAATCATAGTAGTATGAGAGTCAGTTCCAACTACCGAATCTGGGTACAATGTTTGACCTTCGTCACTGAACACGACTCTGGCCAAATACTCCAAGTTGACCTGATGCACTATTCCACATCCTGGAGGCACGATCAACATGTTCTTAAACGCTTTAGCTCCCCACTTTAAAACAAAAGTCAGTTTGAAAAAGTTTACATAATGAATTTTTTAATGAAGCCATCTTAGCCATCATAAAAAAGTAATGGAATGTTGTTGACCATTGCTTGATTTTACCTTGAGAAACATGAAGCGTTCTTGGTTTCTGTCGAATTCCAAAGCTTGATTCTTCTCCAAAGCGTCAGATCTAATTACAAAATAACAGCACATATTGTTAGATTACAATGAAACAACTCGATTAGGCTAATACTAATGTCGAAATTCTCAAGCCCTTACGTTCCGTAATAGTCCACCTGTACAGAATGGTCAATAACCAAATCAGTTGGACAAACCGGATTGACCAACTCATGATTCATTTTCAAATCACGAACAGCGTCTCTCATCGCGGCCAAATCGACCACAGCCGGTACTCCCGTAAAATCCTATTCAAACATTCAAATTCAATATAATTACTAAGTTTCAGATATCTCAAAACTTCTGAACTTATTATGCCACCAACCTGAAGAATGACACGGGCTGGTCGAAACTGAACCTCAACCCCAGCAGGGTCATTCTGATTGATTTCCCAGGCTAAGATCTTATCGACATCTGACTTGAGGACCTGAACGCCGTCACAATTTCTCACAGCTGATTCCAGAAGGACACGGATGGAATAGGGGAGTTTAACTACAGACACAATCATAACAATAAACATTCAAATTCAACTAGTAACTTCCAGTGCCATTCATAATAATCTGTTCAAGGTCAAAATAATTTATGATTTCGATTTTAGATCCTAAGTCAAAGTTGTACAAAAAATATTTGAACTGACATATGTGACATGAATCATTCAGATTGGAGTTTTTTGAACTTACAATAAAGGTCCCCAAGTTTAGTCAAGTCAAAGTACTTGTACGTGACCTCATTGACATTGAGTTGGCTTTCGAGGTTAGCAAAGGGATTGACACCAGCCCCTGAACCCATCTTGAATGAATTAAAAGATATTAGGAGTTTTAGGAGGACGCAGTTTTGTTGTAGGAGGATAAATATTAATTTGACGTCTCGTCGGCTCGGATCAAAGTCTCGTACTATAGTACTAACTGTTCCAGGCGTATCATTGGCGTATTGACAGAGGACGAGTTGGAAGTTTTCAATTTGTATTACCTGTCCAATGTGCCCTCCGCGTATTGGCTACGTTAATTGGTTTTTTATCTCAACAAAATACCGGTTTCATACGACGAGATTAAAAGGTGTGAAGTTGTGGACAGGGGTTTTATTAAAGGATAAAATACAGTCCATCCTCTTTCCCATAGGAGTTCATAAATTAATAAAAAATATATCTCTTTGCCTTTGGATAACCATGAGGTAAGGTTTACGTCTGAAGTTCAAAACACTTTAACATATACCTAGTACAGTCAGAATACCAAATTTCTGGAGGTCTTCTTTAGGTCAGACAGAGGTTGCCGGTGCTTGGGGCTTGCGCTTGGGGTCAGGACACCGGTCCACAACAGGTGTTTGTGGTACACAAAGGAGTTGTTGCTCACACTTGTGCCAAAATCCTCATGCCATACTACGACTTTACATGTCGAGTTAAAAAAAAGTTAAATAAGCTAGAGCTTGTCTTAAAAAGTGTCCGTAAAAAGAGGGTACACTGTACTGTTATGATGTAATCTTGTCCAGAAATATTATAAGTTACCCAATGACATTGAATCGCCATTGAATTCACATCTCCCGGGTATTTTCATCTAAAAAACCCCAGATGATCACGTGACTTGAACTCCGCAAAATTCAACGGAACTTGTACTGCACAATTATTTTCTCATTCAAACTAAATCAGAGAAGAAAGATTCATAACGAGAAAATTACTTTTTTAACGTGACTCCATTTTAAATCACCGTGACCTGACCTCTGCTCTCACCAGATAACCTCCAAACTCCGAGTTCTGACCTGTTTTCTTCGATGCACGAGGTGCTGGGACATGTCCTGATCAATATCCCATTCTTTGTTCTTCCTTCCAAATTCATCGATTATTGGTCAGTTTTGTTCAGATATTTTTTTACGGAACGATCTAAAAAAATTCTTTTGTGCTTTATTAGCTTATTTTTTTAATTAAAAAATATTCTAAAATGGACTGGTACCCTCGGGGATTTGTGTACTGTGTACTGTTTGTGTACTGGACGTTGACATTGTGCATTGCACATTGGGAAAATTGGCGATTGCATTCAGAATAACTTCTACATATTATATACATTACACATAAGATTTGAAATTAATTGATTGTTGATTCATACTGTTCATTGTTGGGATTGTTCATTGTCTAATGTGAGTACACTAGCCGCAGTAGCCTGCAACTTGCATATCTACTGTTTTATCGTCTTGTTTCTTGTGTTGTATTTTGTATTATAATTTCTTGAAATACTATTCAGTACACAGTATGTGTATTTGCAGACATTGAGCATGTTGCCATGGAGATGGAGTATGGATTTTTTCTAAATTCAACAAAACATGTAAACTTGTTTTGAATTTCAGATCAGCCACAAGTGACAGGAGGCTAATGAACATTTGAGGTGCGAAAACTTGGCTGAGCCTGAGCCCTGAACCTCCTGTATGAAAATTCGATCGAAGGTTCAGTTATTAGTTAAGGGCTCGGTTCTTCTTCTACTCTTAAATTCGTCCTAGTCTACTATAATCCACCCGCAGTCAAGGAAATTTTTCCATCCGGACTACCCGAGTGTCCACCGTGCCATACGCTTTCCAAGATGATCACAGGTAGGTATTATGTAATGTAGCAGAGTGGAGTTAATTTCGATGGACGATGGGGTTTACGTTATTTGTCAGCATGTGATAATTTATAAATATTTGATTGATATTTATTTTGAAAAATAGAAATACTAGAGAAGATTGATTCGGCCAAAAACCTGTTGGCCAAACCTCAGATGATAGGTTATCCTTACCCTGGAGCTGGATGGCTTTCTCTGACAGCATCTTTTAAAGGTGCCGAAGATGTGAACCTGAAGGACAATAATATAGTCCCGACTCCGTTTGGCGAACAGGGCCTTTCGGATATTGTTAAATCTGAAGAAGCTCCTGCAACTACCGCAGGGTTTCGAAATCCGTTCAAATGGGCTGGTTCTGTCCTCGAAGTACCGGAATCTAATGCTGCCTTAATCCCTCGTCTGCCACCTCCTAGCGACAACCAGATACAAGTAATCGAATGGAACATGATGGACATGTCCAAATTTTACCCGCTGAGCATGTTGAGTACCTTTTCTATTCGGTGTTTGTTATACCCGTTTACGTTAGTAAAGACAAAAATTCAGGTATGGGACTTCCATAGTTATAAAAGGTTCAGATTTCCTTATTGTTTGAGCAGAAAAATAAATTTGATTTTATATAAAATTTGCAAACAGATTCAAGAAAAGGCAAGCGTGTACAGTGGAATGTTCGACTGCTTTCGCAAGATCATTGATTCCGAAGGTGTCCGTGGGTTGTACAAAGGATTTTGGATATCCGCGTTTCAGATTGTATCCGGAGTCTTTTACGTCTCAACATACGAAGGAGTTCGTCACTCCCTGCATTTACATGGGATAAAAGAAAGGTTGGCTTAGTGACCTGTTCAATGTCAGACATGTCAGTATTAGATATATTTAAGGATCAATCAATTAATCAATGTTTTTTGTAACTCTAGCCACATTCGAGCATTGATAGCAGGTAAGCAGGCTGGCATTGTTTTTGTTTTAAACCGATTTTAAAAAAACCTCCTGTATATCATTTTAGGTGGATGTGCTTCTGTAGTCGGACAGACTATAATCGTGCCTTTTGATGTAATTTCTCAACATATGATGGTTATTGGCATGCGGCAGTCCAACGCTCCAGGGGGGTATGTTAATGCTTACTAATGATGATTTTCTGTACACAATTGTAATTGATTTGATTTTTAAACTTTAAAAATTTAAAATATTTAGAGCTGTGTATAACCCTTTGGAAATAAAGTATATAGGAAGATCAAAACTAGATATCACAAAGAACATTGCCAATGAAATCTATATACGTGATGGCTTACGAGGATTTTATCGGGGATATTTGGCGTCGTTGAGCACTTACGTTCCTAATTCCGCTCTTTGGTGGGGATTCTATCAAGTTTATCAGGAAGAGCTCATCAAAATCTGTCCTCCCGGGATTTCTCATTTGCTGGTTCAGTGTGTTTCTGCAATGATGGGTGGTTGGACAACGACGGTTATCACGAATCCTCTGGATGTGTGCCGTGCCAGACTACAGGTTTGGCAATCTAAATTTTGCATTTAAATCTTACAAATACAGAAAAATCAAATAAATAAAAGCAATATATATTCAAAATACTAGGTTCAACGACTACCATCTTTCCCGAAAACATTTGCTTTGTTGTGGGGCGAAGAGGGTTACCGGATATTTACGAAAGGACTCTCAGCACGAATGTTCCAGTCCGGTGTCTTCAGTATGTTCATAATCCTTGGATATGAATCTATCAAGCGTTTAAGCGTAAGTGATGGTTATCAGGACCGGGTTCGATGGTAGAAATAGAACGATAAAAATAGTTAATTCCATCGATACAAAGTAGATTATGCTATAAAGTCACTTGTAAATTATCTGTATTTTGGTAGCTATCCTAAAAAAAAGTCGTACTTCCAATCAATTCGTGTAATCCAATTTGAGTATGCAATACTGTACATAAAATCAAACAAGTCAAAATAATTTCCTTGAAACTGATAGATTTAGCTAAGTGCGTCGGAGAAGTCATTAACTAACAGAACTTAAGGGACTGAAATATGATTCATGAGAGGTTCAAAAATTAATTCTGAAGCAGGCCAAAAAGTATCCCATCCGATGAATTTCATATGCATCAGTCATGCTTATAAGGATATGCTTTTTGGTCTCAGGCGATGAAATTTTCATAATTAGGATAATAAACTAAATTTATGTAGCATACACTAGGTCTTCCCTTTACCGGTGCTAAAATTATTCAATCGATGCAATTGTCAATAGAGAGGCAAGTTTAGAAATTTAATGGGATTTGTGATTATTCCGGTTTTCTAAGTCCGGTTATAAAATACCCTAGGCTGAAGAGAGTAGAAACGAAAAAAATTGCCCATTAAACGCTGAGCGTTCTAATTAGACGAAATTGTATTAGACTTCCTGAATTAATTTTTGGCCACGACAATAAGGTGTGTTTGAGTGGGATGCCTTCCTACCAAATTTATAATTGCAAAAGAGGGAAGAAAAATCAAACACTTCAGGCAGATGCTCATACTCCGATTCAACCTTCTGAACTTTACGAACGCCTAAGATAGAGATTAGTGAGTGTCGGTTCTCATTGGATATTTTGAAGCCTTGAACAAATCTTTGCAGTAGTTATTATGGGATTATTTAATTGTATACATTTCTTATGTTAGTTACAAGTACCTCTAGTCACAACAAAACAACTACGAAAACATTTGCGTTTGGCCTTAAATTTTTAAAAGCTTAGTCTTGAAGGGTTTATTTTTTGTTCTGTAACAACATTTTCTTGAGTTTACAAAAACGAAACTTCTTTGCGGAAAGGGTAAATAATGACATGTCCTCAATTCTGGTTGTCATCCCTGCCCTTGTAGGAAACATGATTTCATTGGCGATGCAATCTCTTCAATCTATCTAGATTACCCAAATCCCGGATTTGTGCAGTATCAAAATTAAAGTGTATGAATCTAACTTGAAAGTTCGAATCGATGTGCTCATCTTAATTTTGCGATGCTGCAGGTGGTTACTAGCATTAATTGAATCGCGTGTATTATTCGAAACTATTGTTATTGTTGGAAGTTGATTGTTATTACACCGTAAAAAGTACAATGTACTCATCATCGTTGCTAGATAATATGTAAACTAAAATTTTTATACTGTGACTGTGTCGAAAAGGGTATGAATTGCTGGATCAACTCGGGTATGTATAAGTTACAACATTAAAGTACCTACTTAGTTACTTCAGACAGATTCACGGATGTTATTCTTATCCTACTCGCGTAGAATAGTGGATTGACGAATGTAATTAAGCGTGTGACATGAAGCCGAAGGTATTGTTTGGTGTTGGTTCGGTATTCGATAACTTTGTAGTTTTACTTGTAGCTCACAACCACTAAATGAGTTATTAAAAAAAACTAGCGAAACAAAAAATACCCTTTGTGGAATCACAGTGTTTTGCTTTGTTATCACATCATAAACTTGGTCATATCATATCATCAGCACCACTAATAATTCAACTATCAGCATTAATAACATCGGACGAAATGTTCAGTCTGCAACTGCTTTCTGCTTCAAATTTGGTTTCTCCTTGTCCCTTTTCTTCTTCATCGGACTGATTATTTTTTTGTACCATTTGGAGCTTTTAGAAGAGCCCCCTTGTAAAGTATTCATCTCAGAAGATATTAAATTAGCATCTGAGCGAATTGACAGAGTATCTGGGTCTGTTGAGGAATCCATGGTTCCATTTGAAATTCCAGATTCCATAAGGTTGTTATCGGGCGGACAAGTTCGGATAGGAGGCTTTTCTGCATCCCACCAGCTCAGTGAATCTAAAAACATTGACGACAAGTAATTTTTGAGAATCGAAATTTCAGTCAGACAAAACGGAATGTAGAATTCTGAGCTAACCAGCTAAAGATGTGTTGAACACATTATTAGTGGAAGGAGGAAGGAAGGGATCGGTACTGGAACGAGGGGGTTCTGTTCCCTTGATTGAGTTAGTGACCACACTAGATCGAAGGGACTGGCTCAGTTTGTCCCAAAAGTTCCAAAGTTTCCCGGACCGGTTGTAGTAAATACAAAATGAGTAGCGGACACTTGGGGGCAGTTCACACCTCTTGTACATGCAAGGAACGATCTTGCGAACTCTGGATTCTGCAACCACGTAAAATAATAAGTCCATTAAAACGGTTCTAAAACAAAAACTCGTGTACAACTCAAAAGAAAACAAACGAACCCAATGCCGATGCTTGAGCATAAGAAACGAGGAAATGATTCGCCCTGCTTTCTAAAAAACTGGGTGAAAATATCACAAGGAATCTATTACAACGTTCCTCTATCAACCTTCCGATAACTTCGTGCTCAAATATTGTACCCGGAAGCAAGTCTCGGTCTTTTACACACAACTAAATCAGTTCACAAAAAAAACACAAACATAATAAAAACAAATTTTAACGACAGAATAAAAAGTAACACAAGCCAAAAAACGGAATAAGGAAGTTGATTGACATTACCTTCAGTCCATATTCACTCTCGAGCTTGTCTACAACTAAACTAGCGAATTCCGAGTCCTCATCTGCATCAGAATTTAGGATAAAGGCATCGTATCTCGTCAGCGGGAGTCCCTTATGAATTCTTTCACTGTCCTCTGCAATGACAGGGAAATTAAACGTTAAGGGTAACTTATCAACCCCAGGGGCTTGTAAAAGGCCAACGCTATCAAATCATAATGTATTGACCCTACCAATAGTCAATATGTTCCTTTCAAGGGAAGCGTCAAGGGACGAGACGTGGTCAACAGAGTTGCTACCTTTCTCCCTGTAGATTATCGCATCACTTTCTGTAGACAAATACGTTTTGGTCATTAAGAAACAGCTTTTGATTCCTTGATTTACGTATCGTACGAAATATTTGCAGATTTTGCAGTAGTGGATAAGTAGTGTTTCGAAATAGAAAACGAACCTAGTAAAGGAGTTACATCATCCACCACATCATAACGATCAATTACAGCTAAGAAAGCTTTAAGGTCACTCAAATTTTTACACCCAGAATCTTGAGTTTGACACCAAGTCTTGAATAGGTGTCCAAAAGGGTCGTCTTTGGACTCGAGGAATGATATCGTTTCGGAAGTAAAGCCGCTAAGCTCGGCTAGCCCTCTCCAATCTCTGTAAGAATTTCGTTTTCAAAGGTGCTTTTAAAATTTAGCATACAAATTTTTAGAACTGTAAGTAGTTTTGGTTATTCTGTCCCAATTGCTGGGGTTGAAAATGTCATATTGTTTTACCTGGGTAGGCCACTATCGGTAGGAATGACTTTGGTAGGATTGAGCATTTTTGAAAGCATAATTTGAGAAGAAGGTCGAATTGCGGCCACAGGGGTATCCACTATGGAGGAGGTTACCTCAAGTTCCATCAAATTCAGCCGATCCATCCCACGTTTTGTTCGGGGAATTTCTAGAAACGATTTTTCGTCTTAGTATCTTTGATAAGTCGTGACTCCCCAAGACTTGATTTGGTGAAATCTTTTCTAGATCTCCATCTGAACGAAAATGGAGAATCAGAATTTAGAAAATTAGAAGAGGAAAAATTGTAATTTTTTCTTAAGCAAATAATCTCATTTGTTTAAATATTTTTAGGTTTTCAAATTTGTTGTTCAATTATGAAGGAAATGGATTTAGAAAAATGTTTTAAAACAGAAATTCATTATATCAGTATAGAAAAAAACAGTTTTCTTAAGAATTGAAAAAAATGGGTTCACCTTTCTGTTTGCTGTGCTGATTTTTTTGCAAATCTAATTTACAGGAAATCCTATGAAATAGTCACACACTAAATACGGATACTTTATATGCTTAAAATCTACTTAGAGTTTCAAGTTGTTGAGATAACTTTGTAAAAAAAGAGGATTCCCAGAATAATTTAAACTCAAATTCCTTTCCTTTACAATATTTGTCTAAATTCAAGAAGCCAGACATTTTTGTACTTAGTAAATAAAAACCTCGTCTACTAACTATTTAACTATTAAGTAAGTAACAGGACTAACCTTAAAGAATATCCATCTCTGGCATAACTATAACAATCTACGATCAAAACAATTCCAGACAACTCTTTAACTTAATCTAAAAGAGAAAAACAAAAAAAACCCCGACCTTGCATTTGCATAACAGGGAACAGGGAATTACCCGATACATCCACCCAGACAGACATACATACATACACATGGCTCTCACACACTATATATTTCTATATTCAATCAAGCCGATACGATCTATAAAAAACAAACAAAAATAAAACACTTTTATGTCTGGAAAAGGATGGGGAAAAATCTTTAATAATTTTTTATTATTTAAAAAAATCTCATAGATTTATTTAGAACATTTCTCAGGATTTAAACTACAAAACGTTGCATATAAATATATCTCTAGTCTAAATATAGGTTTATTTCATCAATTATCTCTGAAAAATAAAATGCAAATCAAGCCGAAGCTGGTCCTTACTAAATAGCCAAGCAAACAAAAGTTTTAAAACTATAATAAAATAATTACATAACTATCATAATCAAACCAAATCACTTGGATTCATCAACAATCTTGTAATTTACAATGTAAAGCAACAATTTCATTCATCTATCCACAAACACTCTGAAAAAGTGTCAAATCAATATAAAAAAGCTAAGCTAAAGCTAAGACCCTCTGGAAAACAGTTTTAAAAACCATTCGTTAATCCCCTAATTTAAAATGCAACCATCCATATCCATCAATACATCCCAAGTTGAACATATAAACTCTCGAACCTCTTGAACAATTAAAAACCTGGAACTCTCTCTCTCTCTGTCCCTGTCCCCCAGAACTACTTTCCCCTCTCAACTCGAAACCACTTCCATGACCTAAGCACCTAAAAAAAAGCGAGAGATCGATCTGGTGAATTCCCTTGTGCTAAAAAATAGCGTCCCAATCCGATAGGAACCGTAAAGCAAGAGAAAGTCCAGAGTGGAAAAGAGAGAGCAGAGAGAGTAAATTAGAGATTGTGAAAATATTTGTGGTAATTAGCTCTAAAGAGTTTCGTATTAAAAAGGGAGGCCGAGAGATGTGACTGGATACCCCTCACAACCTACACCTACACCAACACAACAAAACACCTACACGAACGTGGAGTAGGTGGAATGTAACTTTCTCCCAAGGTGAAAGGCTTCTCTGTTTCATAAGCTCCAAATTCATCATCGCTCAAAACTCCATGTTGTTGAATACCAAAAAACTTTATCACAATCTCTCAGAAATCTCAAAATATAGCATCTCCAATCAATCAATCTAATCAAAAATATGCAATGCCCCCCACCCTCCAACCATGAAATATACCCCCCCCTAAAAAATAATAAACTAATGCCTGGAAAGTAAAATATCTGCACCATCAATAAATCTAATCAAAAAGATGCAATGCCCCCCCCCCGAAACTAATGAGTTGTTCGTATTTATTTCTCATTTGCCTTGTGTGTGCAAGGCCTCTCGGTGGTTTTTCGCTGCTTGTGCTTAAGTGGGGATGAAAGTAGATGGGTGTAGGGAGGGGAGTGGTTTAAGGGCTTAGAGAGAGAGGGCCGTAGATATCAATGACCCCTTGAAGGTGGCAGTCTCTGAGAGAAGGAGTGAAAGGCTAGAGTGGGTGCTATATGGGGAGAGGGTGATAAGTGCGGTGAGGGTGTTAGCGGGGCTTAGCCGGAGCAGGTGGAAACGCTCCTGGATCCCGACCGACAACTTGTCCCAATCCACGGTGTTTTTATTGGATCGGACATTTGAGTCTTTTTGTGCATTTTAATAAGGAGATGAGGACTAAGAGAGATCCACCCGTGTCATTACCAACTCCGGAGAGCTTGAGGGTTGCATAGACAATGTCATATAATAAACATAAAGATTTTTATCCTCTCAAGGAATGGGTTTATAGGGCTGAATGCAGAGGGAGAAATGTCAATCTGAACTTGTGTATATGTCCACCTCTGAAACGAGGATGATGCATTCGTACGGGAGAGAAGTGTGTGGAGTGGGTGCGCGAGCGCAAAAAGGGTTAGGCGCTGCCATTCCATCGATCGAGTTCGCTCCCTAAAACCCTCTTCATAGCCAAACAAGCAATACATTACACTCTTCTATACCTCTTGGCCCTATATGGTACACTCTTGGTAAAACACCTATCAACTCATCCCATACGAAAGGAGATTGAATGAATCCATTCTATCCTCTGTATGTGAGACCGGTACGACGAGAAACGAAGGGTATCCGGTGTCTGAGGCTGGGCCAGATCATTGGAAAACCTGAAGCTCCACTCCACAAAAGCTTTCAGTGCTTTTACATTCTACAGGCGCTTCACATTAGCATGAGCAGTTACGAAAATCCCACGCGCGTTACTCTCCGCTAGTAGGTGAGTTCGCTAGAAGCGGATTGGGAGACGGATTTGTCTTTGGGGATGGTCGCGGAGCCAGATAATTGGAAAACCTGACACTCCAACAATCTTTTATTACATAAGATTTACATTCTACAGACGCTTCACATTAGCATGGACAGCTAGGAAAATCACGCGATAGAATCTAAGGTAGTCGATGATTTGCTAGAAGCGGATTTGTCTTTGGAAATGGCCCCGAGGCCAGATCGTTGGAACACTTGAAGCTCTAACAATCCTTTCTCTTATTAGCATGGGCAGCGTGTTAGCGCGCGGTAGACTCTCTCCTAGCAGGTGAGTTCGCCAGAAGCTGGTAGGGGAGATTTGCATTTGTCTTTCAGCTTGGAAGAGGGGTGGCCCCGTCTTCTGTACAAATAGTTGGCTTAGTATTAGACTGGTTGGAAGGTTCTGACGTTGAGGTTAAGGGCATTTGCATTTAGAAAGTCATTGTATCGGGGACCTTTAGACATTATTAAAAAAACTGGTTGATTGAATGTTTAAATGTTGTTTTAGGTTACTTTTTTAGTGTGCCGTGCAGTTGGGATGCATGAAAAACGGCGGGAATTTTAAAATTAATTCCTACACATTCTCTATCACGGTTCGCTTGCCCAACCAATACATTAACCTCTGATTAAAGGATTTCTTAAAAGGATCGTAATAAAGTTTTGAATCGGTCCCGGTCTAAGTGACCGTATTTAATGATATTTAGTTGTAGCATATCGTGTTCAAGGGAATTTATCGGGGACTAAAAAAGGAGTGTAATATATGAAATTTGTGAGAGTAAAAAGCAAAGAAATGTGTGGTGATTGGAGTCCACAGTTTTGGTGTGTAGTGGCGTGTCCAGGTTTTGCTAGTGGCCAGCCCAGCCTCATACGATTTAGAGAGTGGCAGTAGTGTGAGTTTTAGTACGAGGAATTGTTGGCGTTGGGGTAGGAGCCCGGTTCACTTCAGAATGGATCCTAAGCAAAAGAGACTAGCCCTCTTCTCTGCTGTTTTGTGATGAAAAGTGTGTCCAAAATACATACATACATACTTTACTTACATTTAGTAAGTAAAAACCAGTCAGCCCGTTCATACACCCGTCTCCTGATACCTGAAAAAGAGGTGAACGTGAATTTGTTGTGTGGCTGATTGAGAGAGCCGGACCATTTGTGGGATCAACCCTCCCGTTCCCATTAACTTAGTTTGCTTGACAATTATCTCCATTAATTGTTCTCAGTCGGATGAATGAGCCCAGACGGAGGAAAGTTTGGGGATTGTAACACGGAAGGAAAACACCTTTCACTCACCATACCACCACCACCACCTTCTGCCAGTGACACCATCATCACCAACACCAACAACACTACCAGCCTCATTGTCACCAATAATTTCACCCATCACCTTCTCTTCAGTACGTCCACCACATCCCACCTCACACAATACTAATGACCAGGGTGGATTCATTGTTTTTAAGTCTAGTGGTGTCCCCATAGTGAAGAAAGATTAAGTGTCAAGTTCTCTCTCTCTCTGTGTCATTTCTCTTTCCTGGAGAAAGTCATCAAGATCGAGAGGCTGCTGAGGGACCTTTCGCTGTGATCACCATTAGGACCCTTAGCGAGTCATCGACGGGGGACGGAGAGTGACAAGTTTATAGTTTAAGGGCAACTCCTGCTGGGACAAGAACTGTTCACCAGGAGTTCAGTTTGTGATTTTTTCACAAACTGAACTTCTCAAAAGCCATGGCGTGTTGTCTGTCTGAGGAGGCCAAAGAGCAGAAAAGAATCAATCAGGAAATCGAAAGGCAACTCCGAAGAGACAAAAGGGATGCTCGTAGGGAACTCAAGCTCTTATTGTTAGGTAAGCACATTCACTTTTTGAGGGAGTCAAAATATATTCATTCGTGGCCCCAGGCCAGGAGGTATGATTCCACGGATTAACGGAAATGGGTACCGGGTACTTGAAAGTCATCTGATTCCATCACATTAAGTCCACCACTTGTCAAGACCTACTCGCGTCAAGGATTTCGAGTGATTGGCCGGTGCTTAATTAGTGTGGGCTTATAGTAATAGAGACTTCCTCTCTTTTCGGTCCCATTTTTATCCTCCCCACAATACTGTCTACTCCAGTGAATTCTAATTGACTTGAGCTTTCTTATACATTCCAGGCACCGGAGAGTCGGGGAAGTCAACATTTATAAAGCAGATGCGAATCATCCATGGTGCGGGATATTCAGATGAAGATAAGCGAGGTTTTATCAAACTCGTCTATCAAAACATCTTTATGGCCATGCAAGCCATGATACGTGCCATGGAGATGCTAAAAATTCAATATGCAGACTCGTCTAATATAGTAAGAGAACCCTATCGCTCTTATCATCCTCCATCCTCTCCTCTTATCATTTAAACCTTCGTGTTATGAAACATAATATCCATAACTAACCTCAAAACTCAAGCCGACATTTATCCATGGCGATATTCGAGATGAACGTTTCTTAAATTCTAGGGAATGATTGTTTTAAAATTACTCGATACGTATGTATTTATGGGTTGAAGGAAATCCAAATCCAAATCCCGGTCGGAATCTCCCCTCAATTATCTCGTTACTTGGCTGACTTTTTAAAATCTAGTCAACAGACTTTCCCCGAAAATAAACCACTCGTACGTCCTACAAGAGCAGATTCCGTTGAAAGTTGGAATGTTTTTTTTCCCCAAAAATGTCAACATTATCTCCCAGTTGCTATGTCTCCGGTCCCGTAAATTGTCGTTTCCAAGTCAATGAGGAGTCCCTTACGTTTTCATGAATGGGATTAATGGGAACATTGTATCTCTTTTGTCTAATTAGTAGTAAACATTGGAAATCGTGCGAATTTGATGAGTGCAGTATTGGAATTTTAATCTTAATCTCTGCGAGTGATTATTATAAGTAGAGCTAAGCAATTCAGCATAGATACGCACTCAATTTTAATACCAATAACAAAATCCGCTCACCTATCTGTTTCCCCTTTGTCTCGTCATCGTGTTGAGCCTTACCTTCCAAAGCTCTGCCGGTTTGTTAATGAGTACCAACTTAACTGCTATAACAACTAAGCTGGAACTTGTAAGCAAATTGAAGTTGTTATTCAGACAAACCCCATTCACCACGGTGCTGAGACACATGATTCTTGGAAATAGATTTACTTTGTAAGCTCGTACTACTACGAGTCTTGTTGGTATTTTGTGGATTGTAGGTACTGTTTGTCACTGACATTGAACATTTGATCCCCTCAAAACCTACACTAGTGGGGCTTATGATGAAGACGAAAATCGTGGAACTTACAACCTATACTAATACTATTCCAGTTCAAGTGGGATTTCTCCTAATTCTCTTTTAATTATCTCAATGATGATAAAAAAAAGAATTGGCAGCATTTTTCGTGCACTGTGTCCCTCTGCGGTGTAGGGGGTGATAAATAAGTTATGAATGGCAGCATCAAGTGTGTGCTTATGTGTGTTATCGACGTGTTAAACATGATAATTTTTGTCCCTTTGTGTAGGAAAAAGCGGAACAAGTAAAGGGAGTTGACTATGAGACCGTAACTACTTTTGAGTCACATTACGTTGAAGCCATTAAAGCCTTATGGGGCGAAGCTGGTATTCAAGAATGTTATGATAGGAGGAGAGAGTACCAGCTAACCGATTCCGCCAGATAGTAAGTAACGTTTTTTTGCAATTGCATCTAAAAAAAACCATTAATTATTATAATACCCGGGTATCTGCGTTTAATCTCAAGTCTCGGCATCTCCGTCTTGTAAACAAGTTGTCGTTGTAGGTTATTGTAATGAATTCACCTTCCTCGTGTTGGCCATTATTGTCAATGAGTCAGCTGTTGAGCTCACGAGGTTCTTGAGGTTCACTTATTTTATTGGATTATTAAAATATGGGGATTACGCATATTTTGTTCGGACAGACGAGAGAATGTAGCCAAGTACGGACTCTAGAATGGCTTTAATGAGATGGAAGGAATCAGGTCGTAGACACATATAAGTTGTTGTGTTCATAGGAATGGGTAACACACTCCAATTCCCGGAAAGACATACATGGCTGAATAATGTATTATATTATTATGATGGTGAATACAAATGACAAGGCTTTACAGATGTTTCCCGAAAACAGTCTTAGATGTATCGGTCCTTGATTCCAGATTCTGCACTCTTTCATTTGTGACTACATGTAGGACAATGCGTGCGAAGACGTCTGATCTCTTACCGGCTTTCCCTTACGGTAACGGAATTTCAGGAAAGTAGTGACTGAAGAGGAAGATAGGGGCTTCCAGTAGTCGTTTATATTCATAGATGAATCAAGAGATTAAGTATATGGGCTTTTCCCATCCCATTTTCCACATACTCAATCCCTGAGAATTGTGAGATGAATTGGGTCTTGAGAGCTCTTATATAAACGTGCATATATCTCTACGCGTCTTCCCTCATCGTTTGGGAGTAATTTTAGAAAATCTAAAGAAACCAAACCTAATCCCACCGCCATCGTTTCCCTACCGTTAGAGGCCAGAGGGGGAAAAGTGAGCATTTGAGCATCATGAATGGAATGATCATCAGGAAATTGTGTCAACTGCTAGATATGTATATACACACGGGATGGAAGAATCAGGATTCTGAGAATAGAAATAACTCTTGACTCTAGACTGAAATACATTACTCGTCACTCCTCTTTTAAATATTTTCTTTACTTACTTACTTAAAGAGTTTAGGGGACACTTTAGAGAAGAATCCAAATGTCGACGAATCTCTCGTGTCACGTGGTGTAAATAAATCCTCACTTCCTTCACTTTCCCTATCACCTTAATTGGCCTTCAGTCATTTCAAAGACACGGATCTTGACTTGAGCAGAGTTTAACAAATCCCGTATCAATCCATTGGAACGTGTCCCCGTCTTATTCCCAGATGCAATCGACTCTTGTCCTTGATCCTTCTCAGTTTTCTATACTCTATCTCTTATACCACCTTTTCTTGCATATTTATATATCCTTGCTTTCATGGTAGTACTTTTTTTAAATACTTTTTAGTATCAACAATAGTCTTACAAGGATGATTAACTTGAGGGGTATTGGTGGACATTAATAAAACCATGCTTAGTCCATGTTTTTTATAAATGCAAATTTAGAGATGTTATAATTTCGTGGGCCAAAGTGGAAAAACAATTGTCTCAAAGATTATAGTGCAGCTTGGGTGGATTCGTGCCTGGCCATATTTGTCATAACTGAAGCCGGTGTGGAAATTGTGCTTTCCCCAAACTAAGTCCATGGGCTTATGGGTTATACTTGAGGTAATGAGAGTCTGAGAAGATAAGTGATTGGGTCACAATAGAGTCGTCAATATTGTCTGTAAGAAGTAGGTACTGCCGGTACTGGTAGTTCAAGCCTCTTTTGAAACAAAATCACCCACATATGGATGGATGTCAATCCGTAATTGACCCGTGGTTGCCAAACGTTAGGGTATATACATTTCCGCCTTTGAGTATCGTGATACCTCATAGCTTATCCTTTTGATACAAAGATAAGTGAGCCGAAACCTTTGAACGTAACTCTGTGATTCTTCGATAAAAAAGTCTTTGAGATATCACAACAGCTACTTGAATTTGTTTATCTCTTTCTCACTAGTTCAAGTTGCAAAAAAAGTGTATTTTTTCCCTTGTAAATTTAAGAGCTGCTTTTTTTGCCCTAATTAGCATGTTGCATTGTGATTTCGACACTTGGTTCATTGTATAAGATTAATCTCAAGAATAAGTGGCACTGGTAGGGGAGGTACATTTTAAACAGTCGGTGTTTAAAGTGTTTTGAGGAATCGGTAATCGGGTGGGATTAGATTAAGTATTCCCTTGTGTATTCTTGGAGACTCGACTACCTACCGCACTGCTTACTCCTCTCTAAAATATTTGCGAATCCGATGAGTCACCCCATGTATATTCTGTGAGTGCTGAGATTTGGCAAAGCAATAACTCATAAAACGTTATCATCAGATAATGGCCGAGTCTGTATATTTCCACATTTGAGTAGGAATGCGTGTAGAGCTGAAGTAAATCCATGCCTTGTCTGATCTGCGGCTCAAGTCACTCTCCCCGTGGTTACAACACGGAGTGTTGACTTGTCGAGCCTTGAGTCGAAGGAGAGGCAGAGGGAGTCCAGGACTTGTTGTCAAGGATTATTGTCAGGTGCGAGGCATTATTGACATTGAGAATCGATTGGGCCTGGAATTGTTCCCAATCTCGGATGATAGGTCCCACCCGAGTGGAGATGCAATATCTGCAGCGTTGCAAGTTATAGAGTATTTCAGTATTTTAAAGCCACCACGGCCGGCGGACTGCAGGGGGAACAATGGGGTGATGGGTGAGTGGGGAATGAGGTCTGGTGATAATAATGCAATCGCAAATCGCACCAGGAGATCAAAAACTTGAAATGTGATAAGGTTTGTTATTGCATATCCTGTTTTCCACTTGCCACCACCACCACCATCATCATCATCATCATCATCCTTCCAATAGGCTCATGAAATAACCATCTTTCCATATCATTCCTCTGTGCTAAACTATTCTTATCTTGGAATCTGATTACTAGACACATAGACAGAAACGGGGAAAAAATCAAGAGATGTATCAATATGTTTGTATATGAAATGAAGTAGAAGGTGAAGAATAGTCTCGGCTTTGATTTCTTCACCTTGGCGGATGAAAAGTGATCGGGAGAGTGACGGGATATTTAATAAAGCCTTTTCTGTCCATGCATTTTTAGCATGGAACATCTTTGGCTCTCCTTCAGAGAGACCCTCGTGTGTGTTTACTGTGTGTGTGTGTTAATGCGTGTGTTGGTGTGTGTGCTGTGATTTTTTTTTATTTCTATGAAATTCAAAGAAGTTTATAAAAAAGGTGTAGCTATGATATTGTAGCAGAGACTGGAGGCTGGAGAGGTCAAGGTCTTTATGTTGTTGCAATTCGTTTAGAGAGGAATGCAATGATGGGATTTTTGTGTATTTAATCGGCTCATTTACAGTGTAGTCTGTGTAGTGTAACTGGAGGATAATTCATATCCGCTTATCAGCTAACTCGAGGCAGATAAATCTCTCGGGCCAAAAGGGATGAACGTGTCATGGATTGGGGATTAGAAATAGAATATGTTTGCATGTGAATTTCTCATGTCATTACCTTCCCAGTCTTGGGTCTTACTCATTGAGATGATGTACGGTATATAGGAGAGTCTCGAGCCTTTTTATGGATTGATGGATGTTTTCTTATGAGGTATTTCCCCCCTGTTTCCACTTGTTCTCCAGATGGGAAGAATTCCAAGCCGGAGTTGATTCTAAAATGGATAAAGTCAGCTGATAGGGGAGTTTAATCATGGAGATGTAATATCCGAGGATGGTAGAGGAAGGTCTTGGCTAGTTAAAGTTGAGTTGGTAATGGCTAGAGAAGAAGGGAAGATCAAAGATGAGGATTGAAAATAAGCATACCGTCATGTGCAAGGAATTTGGGTAATTCACGAACCATGAATGAGCTAATAAACAGCTTTCGATTTCTTGAAAGAAAAACTGTCCAAACTAAAAGAGAGGGAGAGGGAACCTTTGGGAATCTCTGAGATGATAGTCCAGAGTTGAGAGATTGGAGGAGGGCAGTGGGGGTATGTGGCTTTAATAGGTTCTTTTTATTATAATTTGTAAGTGTGGCAAGTATTTAGGAGGAGAGGGGGTCTATTATGTGAGATGATGATATGATCTTGGAGAGGTGAGAGGCTTGGGTCGGACTGAGTCCATTTCAGCTATCGTTAATTGCTGTATCAATCTGATAATGTATTGTGTATTTATTAACTTGTTTCCAGACTTGAAGTACAGGCTAACGAAGTACTCTCTGTTCTTCCATGCATAATGGAATCTTAGATTAAATTAATTAATTAAATTAAATTAATTAAAAAAAGAAGATTACAACTTTCAAATGTTCGAGTCTCTCTCAATCTATTTTTTTCACTTGTAAACTTGTAATCGTTAGTTTCATCTCTCTTGAGGAAAGTCGTGGAAGTCTGAAAGGTTATATTACATTGTTACATCATTTAAACTTTAAACTTTAAACCCAGTTGGTGGATTATATTGAGCAGTTATTTTTAGCTGAAAATCTCTCTAGACTTTCGTCTTTAATTTCTTGGACATGTTATTCAGAATAAGTTAAAAATATAATCTTCTCCAAAGTTCCTGGATAGTAATTCTCTGTTTCTTATTGTTGAATAAGACAGTCTGTCTGGCTGGATCTTTGAATTATAGGAGGTGGACAGAAAACAAGTTATGAATCTGCACCTATTGCCTAGCTTGAATTTGAATTGAGCTGATATATCTTGAGTTTGAGGTGAGCAGTGTCAGTGTGTATGATTTTTGCAAACTAAGGGGTTCAAAGGTTATTGTCATCTTCATTTATCAATTTGAGAGTCAAAAGTTCATATGTCTAATGTCGATTTAAGGTCACAATCGACTGCATTATAACTAGGTAGGCTTATCAATTCCTCTTTAAATGCACCAAAGTTGAAAGGTGAACCGTTTAAAGATTTTACAGTTGAGATTAGTCTTAAGTTCTTTTGGAGCTAACTTTGACCCTTAAAAATGAGAAAAGCTGATGTCGCCATTAATTTTTTACAACCTACATGTGTACACATGAATATATATTATTTTTCCTTATTACCACCTGACCAAATAGCTGTAGACAAAGGTTATTAGAAAATATCCAATATCCCATTCGGCACTCCTTGAAGACTGAAGAGTCGTTGTTGAGACCGACTGTCAGGTTTCAAAAAACGTATGAAGGTCTGATTTTATAGGATCTGTGTCAACAGCGGTAAACAGAGGTGTGTATGAGAGATGCAAACAAACCATCTAGAGTCTTGATGATCCAATTTGTAAATACAGCCGTACCTACGCCACGCCAAGAGATAAATTGGCTTGATCTTGGCTATCTTTACGGAAAGGTATTGAAATATAATGTTCCCACTTGAGGATAATCAATGGGGATTGATGGTAGGGAATCTTGGGATATATTTATGGGATGATGATGATGATGACATGCGGTTAATACAATATGCTAATTAGGACTTGGTATTTGGAAGCTAATAGTAGCAGTGGAGTTCACCAAAAAGAGGCTGTTGATTCTTGCTAGAAGAGTTGGGAAGAGGCAGCTGAGGAGAGTTGTAAAGCAGTTGCATTATTAGTGCAACGAGGCCGTAGTTACTAATTGGACCTTTATCTCGTGCCTACTCCTCCGAAGCCGGCATGGCCAATTTGTGACGAAGATTTGGCAGAGAGTTGAAGCCCTAAAGCAAATAATTGATTCACCCTATACCTACACACTCTCCTCTAAGCTATAAGAGACGAGTAGACAGGGTGACTAACTCGGTTTTTAAAAAACTCTGCCCTGCTCCTCACGTGGCGCTCCGACCTTTTCCAAGCCCCGAGGGGGGGGGGGGTGAAAAATATTTAAAAAGGATTCTGAATCCCAAACTGTAATGGAGATTAAAATGAAAAAAAAGGTAAAAAACGGAAGTATTGAAGAGGTTGAATAAAAAAGAAAAGCATCTGATCTCTGAGCTTGCTTCTGCACTGCCTTAATGTCCTCATGTAATTCCGAGCATTAACGCTGTGTCTGTGGAGTGTGTCGAGGCCGTTCTACCTCCGGAGGGCTATCTCGAGCTATAATCCTACCATCGCCATGCCACCGCACTCTTTTAACCCAGCCAAGAAAAAGAAGGAAGTGATTTGAGAGGAGGTGATCCATGTATTATTTTGAGAATTTCAAAATCCACCATCGTCCTACCCTACACTCGATCTCTTAAGAACAAAGTGGATGGAGATGGAGAGGCTTGACTTGTTTTATAGCTTAAGCGTTACTCATCATCTCCCTGGTAACAGTATGAGTCAATATAACTAGAGGGATTTTGACGAGTCCAGGGATATGGAGAGCAGTAGTGGAAGATGATATATATATTTTTCTTCCTCTCCTTTTCTCACGTACGTTTTGTTTAGCAACTTGTTTACATATGCATAGTTGTGTGGAGCCCGAGTGGCTATGAGGATGGGATGTTCGAGATTTGTAAGAGACGAAAGTGCCAAAATGATTTGGAGCTTTTGGGTATAAAAAAAGTCCCTGAAGATGGGCGGATGATATTGAAGGAGTGTTGTAGACAAATGAGACGAATGGTTTGTTTATATGTAAGTCAACTAAGAACTTTTGATGTATTTTCTCCACAGCTACTTGACTGATCTGGATCGGATTGGTTACCCCGACTATTTGCCCACGGAGCAAGACATTCTTCGAGCTCGAGTTCCAACCACCGGCATAATTGAGTATCCTTTTGATCTCGACTCCATCATTTTTCGGTAAGACCTCAAAACTCTTTCTTTTCTACAGATTAGCTAATTAGCCGTGTCCGTTCCTCGAACTCTGGGGGCTCCTGCTATATCTATATATATACCTATGTGTGTATTTCCACCTCTACCCTTTTAAAAACACACCCATCCACCTATTAAACACAGCCCAGGGAGAAAGTAAAGTGCATATTGGATCGATAGATATGTCAAGAATTGCACAACTCGATTTCCCTTCTCTTTTTTTCAAGTGGCCTCCGTATGTTCAAAAATTGCATTGGCTAAAAAAAAAGCTATTGAAAAAATGCATTCCTACAGTCTGGTGTTAAGCAGTGGAGATTTTGACTAGCTTTGGTCAAAGTGTCCATGTGTATGTTGTCGTCCCGACCACCACCACCTCTTCCCGTCACTACAATTAATGAATAGCCCCTAAGGATTTTATTTTTGCACTTTTCCTTGTTTTCATTTCTCCCGAACTTTCCCGTCAATTAGTCCAGAGAGTTGTGTAATTGTGTGTGTTGAGCCATTTAGTCAGTCCCGGTGACTCTGCCCCCTCAGAGGAACATAATTAGCCGAGTCATTTACTTGGAGACACCTCCGGCTCTCTCTCTCTCTCGCTCTCTCCATCTCTCTCTCTCTCTCCATCTCTCTCTCTCTCTCTCTCTCTCTCTCGCTCTCTCCATCTCTCTCTCTCTCTCCATCTCTCTCTCTCTCTCGCTCTCTCTCTCTTACTCTCTGTTCCTGTTTATTCAATCTGTCATTCCTCCATTGTGTAAACCTTGAGCAACCTCTCTCCCTATGTTTGTTTTAACAAAGTTCATGGAGAGAAATAAAACTGCAAGGTTATGGAAGACATTAAATCCTCTTATTGTTCGTATTTATGGACACTACTGCTTCGCTCTAGACGATATAGAGATATGGCCTTATGTATTTGTTCAGCCTACTGGTTCTTTTTCCTTGTTCAGATAGTTGGGTGTGCGAGTAGAATGGAGACGTATGTTTTATTATCCATTATCCCATATGTATGCCTAGACAAATGAGAGGTAAGTGTTATCTCTACCCGGTCCCACCGCCTATGGCCACTTGCATGAGAAAGTTAAAAAGTCGTCTTGTGTTCAGAAAGACACGTATAAGTGGACTAATGGAGTATCGGAGGGGTTATACTAAACTTTAGTAGCATAGGTCAGTTTCCCAGAGTCAGAACTGGTTCGCTAATGAAAAGCATGGTCTCATGCATGAGGGAGGCTGGCACTGTTGCTCAACATGAGACAATTATTGTATGGGTAATATTGATATGATGTTATTTCAATCATTTCATTTAAATTACTGTACTACAACCTTCAACTCTCCTCGGTTCATTCCATTGGTCAGCCTTGGCTTTCTCAGACTAATGTCCACTCTCCACGCTAAGTTTCAAGTCTTCGTCAGGAGATTTATTAGGAATGATTAGTAAGTGGCAAGAGGTACGACTTGCTTGAAAATGACATGATTTACATTTTAAAGCTGTGTTAGGTGAGATGGGTGTAAAAGGGTCAGAGTTTGAACGGATGGAATGAGAAGGGATAGTTTAATTGAAGGCGATTAACTAATGATTGTTTGTTCCTCCAGGATGGTAGATGTAGGTGGACAGCGTTCAGAACGACGGAAGTGGATACACTGCTTTGAAAATGTAACTTCCATTATCTTCCTTGTCGCGCTAAGCGAGTACGATCAGATTTTATTCGAATCAGATAATGAGGTAAGTCTTATAATCAATCTGTCATCTAAATCCTCTCGCCACACTATATACTAGCACTACTGACAAAGTTGGTACAGTTTGTTAAGAGTTTTTGGGTTGGCGTGAATGGGCTGTTTGTACTTGTATACTACAATTGTGTTTGTTTAAATTTCAGAATCGAATGGAGGAAAGTAAGGCCTTATTCAGAACCATCATAACGTACCCTTGGTTCCAACATTCTTCGGTCATCCTCTTCTTGAATAAGAAAGATCTACTAGAAGAGAAAATTATGTATTCCCACTTAGTTGACTACTTTCCCGAATATGACGGTAAGATTTTTGTTGGTCCTTTGGTCAAGTACGTAGTAGATTGCATCCTCATCATCTATGCCTTTAAGAGGAAATTGCAAGAATCAAGTCGTTAGGTTCAATTGGATTGAGAAGATGAATGAAAGCTGGACAAGGGAGTATGGTCCGAATGACAATTTCTTCAAGCAGAGTGAGGCGCGGCACTGGTGTAGGTTCTATGTATTCATTCGAGATTTATGGATTAGTGACAATGAAACCCTCAAAGTGGTTCGCTCAGGTGTGAATGAATGGGGGAGCCTTAGAGGAGTAGAAAAATTATTGATTGGAAAGGTATTGGGTACGAAAGTGTATTGTGATTTTGAAAGCGTCTCTTGTACGGCTATAGACGCTTCAGCGAGGCCATGAAATGTAGTCCATCTATAGGGTTCCCCTAAATCGGGAATAATATGATCCTTTGGATGAATAGATCCGTCAACTACTGTATGCAGACGGTGATGGAGGTCTCATTCCATGTAAGAGGAAGGGAACACAAGTCACCCTGCACTAAAAGAGATGTTAAATTTATAGACTCTATCCGGGACGTCATTGAAACTGTGCTAAGTATTATTTTTAAGCCGATGGTGGAAATATATAAGAATCTATAAGAAGCTGTAAACCTGCTGGGGATTAATTCTTCGTGATCTTTATGATCATCGGGGTATTAAGGTAGGAGGTGCATGTAGAATGACTCTCTCTCTTTTCTCCTATAATAATAATGATAAAGGTATCTTCCAGCCAATTCCTCTTTGCCATATCTTTGAAAAGGAAGGAGCCGAGGAAGAATGACAACAAGATTGAGATTTCCTTGTGTCCATAAAAATGAAATCCATTCTAAACCCTTTGGATATATTTGATGAAACAATTCATTATAAATGTAAAAGGATTTTTTTTCGAATGTGGTTTGGGCGTTTGCCAAGCTCCAGGTTTGCCAGTTAGGTTGCCATCGTGGAATGATTTCTGAATGAAGTCGAAAGAGATTTCATGGTTTGTAGGACAGGGATGGCATCATTGCAAAGAGAGAGAGAGAGAGAGAAGAAGAGAGAGAGAGAGAGTACTGAATGTAGAATGAAGAAATCTCCTAGCCTTTTGGATGAGATTGAGGGACGTTTGGGCCGGTCTTAGTTTTACAGAGTTGTTGAAACTGATGTCTGACTGAGGATAAGGCGAAGGTCCGAAGGTGGAAAGGTCTGCGACCAAGTGAGGATTTTGAGAATGAGAAATAGAAGGCCGACCTGACATGTATCTTCCCCCCTCCCCCCTCTTTCACTACCCTCACATTAACGGAGGAGATGATGAGGATACATAAATGACTAAGGTGAAAGCGCCATGCGTCCTCTTCTCACAGACAGAGTCACCCATTCTGGCCATGTGCAACTCCCTGAACTCCCGAAAAACGGTTCCATTCACTTTACGCACTCCATGCATTTCCACACCCAAAAAGGAGCTCATTCCTTCTTGATTTGAGCCTCTTTTTTTAGACCGTCAGAGGACGAACATGATCCTTGAGCATCTCCTCCCAACCACAACCAGTCATTTCCACACGCCAAAACACCAGAAATTGACAACTTACCTTCTCCATGTCAATTAGTCACTCTTATCTTATCTGGATGGAATATCCTTGGAGACAAAATTGTCATATTGTATATGTATTTAGAGTCTTATATATTTATTATATGATCCACGAAAAGTATTTAAATGAACGTTTGTATGTTTTGTGTTCCTACAGGGCCCCAACGAGATGCCATTCATGCCCGAGAGTTCATTTTACGAATGTTTGTCGACCTAAATCCGGACAGTGAAAAAATAATTTATTCCCATTTTACTTGTGCCACAGGTAATTCAAAATTTCTGGAACACGCCTTTTTCACACTTTATGATTATTTGCATGCTGACCAGTGAATGTTCTATTTGCCTTCTCTCGACTCTCTCTCTCGTGACCCGCATGGTTTTCTCAATTTCTAATGAAAGAATAAGGCTTGGGGACACACACCTACATTGATCTACGCTGACGATGATCGCATGCACTGACACTGCTAATTAATTCAAAGCTGGGAGCTGGGAGCCTCTTATTTGATAACCTAATCCAATGGCTGTATCAAGAAGATACTAATGTCTAACTTGCTGGGCTTATATAATCCTTACGTTAATCCGTGCTCAATGCTTTCACTGATATTCTACCCCTGGGTCAAGGTTTCATCATTGATTCAATCTCTTAAACATTTATTTTTAGTTAATTGTGTATTGTTGCTACTTTAGTGGGCTTTTGTAGATGGTTGGCCTTGAATGCGTGGGTATGTATCTAGGTCGTTGGGTCGTTTATATTTGTTTAGGAATTGGGGTTGAGTTGCCTAATGGATGTATATTATTTTGATTTCCAGATACTGAAAACATCCGATTCGTCTTCGCAGCGGTGAAAGACACGATTTTGCAGCTGAATCTAAAGGAGTACAACCTGGTATAATGACCGGTGACGGTGGTTTCCGGGTGGTTCTTGTCGGAGTTTCTTTTTTAAAAAAAAACCTTAGCCACTTTTAAAATAGTTTAAAGAAAAAAGGATCATAATTTCACAAGCTTTATATTTATTATATACCGTCAAGGGCTTGCTTCTATAAAAACAAGTAACAATAAGTTCCGCAGGGCCGTTTCTTGGTAATTCATAAGGGCATGGCTTTCAATAATTTATATGAAAAAAAAACACACTCATATACACACAAATATCCCACTAGATCCACATACACACCTTCCTTTACTTAATTACGAGTAATTAAATATCACATTACTCCCCTCGCCCCCTTTTACTGTTCGCCCAATTATTATTATTTTTTTTTTTTTGAAACTTTTAATATTTTCTGGAGATTTTAAAGGCCAAACACACTTTTTTCACTCCTGTCCTTAGTTGTCTCGAGTTTAGAACTTGTCAAGTTCTCAGGAAGAAAGACCTATGCAGAGTGCGGTCATATGCAAGAGTCCTGGGGGTAGGAAATATTATGATTATAGTTATTATTACTATTATTACTATTATAATTGTTATTAATATTATATGAGCATTACTTTTGTATTCATTGCATTAAGTTAAGAGATGTAGGGTTAGGGATCTACTCTGTTTTTAAGTACCACCTCCGCCTCCGCATTTTATCAAGTCAGATCAATCATTTTCAATGAAACCGATAGCTTTACAGTTCATTCATGATTCTGATGTTACGTGTGTACAGAAGCGTAACTCTCATAGTTGTAGCCCACAGGAAGGTGTCGAATGCCAATGAAACCTCTATTATATATCCAATCCACACACTCTACTCACTAACTTAGCTCCACCCATATTTAAAAACAAAGCTCCAACATCCTGTGTGTGCTGTATTTATAAATGAATGAAACAAGTCCCTTCAACACACTCAAGGCCCGCAATTCGTCAAGGGATTCAACGTCTCATGAAAGAGTTGCCGGTACTAAATGAAAAGGGGGAAAGGCCCGGGTCTGGATAGGTCTTGGAAAAGTGTGGACAAGTTTTGAGTGGGTCTGGAAAGAGGTTGGAGACAGTGAGTTTTGAAACAAGTACCCGAGGACAAAGCACACATAACCTAATATATTATTATGAATCATTATTATTAATTATTCTTGTTATCATAATAATAAAAATAATAATAATAATAGTAATAATAATAATAATAATAATAATTATCTATAGGGCACTTATTAAAAATTTACCTTAAGGACACACTCCCGTCAAAACACCAGGTGACATTAAGGAGAAAAGCAAGTGCGGGATGGCCATGTTATTTCATACAATTTTGAAACAATTGAACTTAACTAAACTAGCCATTTCTAAAAAAAAAAAGTCTAGGGCTCCGAATCTACTAAGTCTCTGTAGAGTGCGGGGTCTATCTCTAAAAGGTTAGTTTTAATGATGTTGTCGATTCATTATAAAATACTTGTACTCTATATATATAATAATAATATAGTAAATGAAAACTCTGTTATTGTACATTGCCTAGGCTAAGGTACTGAATAACTGTATTCTTAAGAAGTTCTGTACTGTAAACAACCACACACACCACCATACAACAACTACTGTAGAGGTAGATAGGCTATAAGGTAACAGATACTCTATAAAGTTTTCTACGGTGCCATAAAATTCTAAGTGAAGCGTACATTATGATTAATTAACTATCTATATAGACTATCTACTACTACCATTACTACTATTAAATATTATGATTAAGCTACTACTAATCTTATGTATAGTTCTGCTACTCTAACCCAAGGGGGTAAGGATACATTGTATGAATAACTACATAGGCCAGGTCTATGATTTAGGTGAATGAATTGCATGTGTAATTAGTTGATAGTAATTGCTATTGTGCTACCTACCATGTGTGAATGCTATAGATTATAGATATTATACATAGATATATATAGATATATATAACTTGGTATGCAATGCTACAACTCTCCGGGATTGCTATTTGGTGACAGTGTGACACTGTCCGAGTACGTGAGGGTCAATCTGTGTGCGTGAGTGAGTGCAACAGGGCTTAGGCGAGTTTCAAATCTGAGAGAGATAAATAAGTTAATTTAGCATATTTATTACCATTTTATTTCTGCTATTGAGACTATTTAAGTTTAGATACTTAAGGAGGTTTGTAAATATGATGATGATTATTAAACTTATAGAATTTTCCTCCATTCAAACCATACACATTCCAGGGTGGATCATCCTTCACAACTCATTTCATTCTTCCACCATTCGTACACATGAACTTTTTTTAATTGCTATTCCGTCTGGGTCTGGGCTGTGCTCAAAGACTGCAATGTTTTAAAAGACGTATCATAATCATATGCATCTTGTAACAATATTCAGGATGTCAAAGAGCTCTCATTAGACTGTTTTAGGAATCCGAAATGATCCTTTTATGAATGGGGTCACCAGGCTCAAATGCCATTTAATAATAATAAGCTCAACTCATATTATATTATGTTGTGTAATCGTTTTTATTGGTTCTTAAGTTGTGGCTCAAAATCCAGAATATCATCTCGTATTCCCGTATATGGCATACAGCCAGAAGCGTTTCTATTTACTAAATCGTTATCATGAACTATATAGTTTCATAGAATCTATTTTTCAAGTCAAACATCAATATATATTATGAATGAGCTTCGACAGGGATAAATAGAATTCATCAACTTTAAAATACAACTTTTTTTGATAAAGTAACAGTTCATTCTCATTTTACAGAATTGGCGTGATTCGAAAATTAAATTTTTCTTGAATATCTGTACTACCTATTCATACGGGTTCAATGCCTTATCGTGGAAAATATTAGAATATCAATTGGGAAATATCAGCATTTACCAATAAGTCACAACCGGACCAAGTTTGATTCAGAACGATTCAACGTTTTTTCTTAGGTGCGGCAACTAATCCTAAACGCTGCGAAGCGATTAAGGATTAAGAGATTTTACTCGAAAATTTTAGTGTTTATCATAAATATTTGTTATTTATAATTGCGTTATTGAACTTCACTGCGTTCATTATTTATAGGGTTTCCAAACCTGATCTACGTCAACCCCCACGAATTGACCATTTTCGGACGAAATTAATAACCAAGTATATATTTATAACAATTATTTTATCAACTATCAACAATTTATAAGAAACTGAAAAAAAAATAATTTTCATTCTTCGTAGAAGCAATCGTATTTTCAGCAGAAGTTTATAGAATGAAATAATATCCAAAAAATACGGCTTTGTTTATGTTTGAAAACTTCAGGTCATTTGGCTGTAAAAGCATTTCATTATTGACTAGCTGCTTGACCTCTGCTGAGTTGGGGTTTCAGGTGTCCGTAAAAATTCCTAGATTTGAATAAACAGTTAAAAATTATCAATGCTCAGTTAAAATACGGAAACCAAAAACTTTTCAGAGTTGTCTTAATGATAAGCACTTACGTATCTAGCTCTATAGGCGGATTCAGGTGAAAGGGGCGAGACTTGACTTCCAAAAGCTGGGATTTGTGGGGTTGCCTCTCCAACCGTAGGACCAAAATATTGACTCTGAATCAAATAAGTGCAAATCCAGTCAGTCAACGTTCATAAAGACAAAGCCACAACCCCCCCAAATAGGTTATTACCTGGATATCTTCAACATCTTCGTCTCCAGAAGCGATCTCCCCATTAATCGGAGTAACACTCAGACTGCGTACAGGCACAACATTTCGACTCAACCCGTTCCCGGTTCTCGTCAACGACCCATTGGCCGAGATGGATAGCTGAAGGTCAGAAGGCCGCTTTCTGAGGTCAGCAATAGGCGCACTCTTCTCCCCACGACGAGGGACTAGCTCAAGATTACCAACTACTTGGCAGGTCTCCGAAGGTCGTTTGACACTGGCCAAAAAGCCAAGTACTGAACTCTTGAGCCCTTGGAATCCCTCACGGCGGACTTTCTGAAGAAGTCGGAAAGTGAAATAGGAACTGAAACCCACGACTATGATCACACCCGTTGTGACAACTACAGATTTATAAATATTGGATATTTAACAGCTCAATCGTTATCTTTAAATGGCTTGTAAGTTGTAAGTAAAGGCCTACCTGAATAACGTAGAGAAGTTAAGAAATGAGTGGGTTGGCCATTATCATACGGGACGAAAACCTGGAGAAGTGCCGATTTTGGCGAAAACATTGGCTGAACATCTTCGATTTTCCGAGCACAGAGACCCCACAGAAATGTCAAGATCTGATAATGGTAAAAAAATTTAATGACATCAATTTGAAATTAAAAAACATTTACAAGAAACATTGAAACAAGTGGGGAATATTATTTTTCTGGGAGGGAGGGTTCAAGTTCACATAGTTTTATTTTTATTTTTTAAAATAGATAACTTCGATAAAGTTTATGGATTTTGAAAAATTATTTAGAGAGGAAAAAGGTGGGGATAGATTTTAATTTATTCTCCAGTCTCTAGTCAACTTACCTCTGGGTCAAAACTAAAAGAAAACATATCGGGAAATAAAAAACGGGTGTCTTGGAAGTCATTCCTAGCCATTCAGTAGACGCGGGGTCGGGAAAAGGTCAGAAAATGTCCAACTGTGGATTTTGATTATAACTCAAGCTCCAAGGTACGTTTCTTGGAATCTAAACTCTTGTATCTTCGATGACCTTCGGACAGGTGAAAGGTCACTGGAACATTCCTCCCATTTTCACCAACATGATGCCAACATCTTTCCGGCAATTCAATTCCAACTCCTACGATACGAATCAAGGACCTCCCACCGGGTCTTCTACATCTGAAATTTTAAAAATTACCATCAGCTGTTCTTTATAGTAAGTTCCGGTTTTTTTTACTACAAATGTTTTTTAATTTAAATTCAAGCTGTAAATCTCCCTCCTGATTTCAGTTCGGAATTCTCGAACCTTTGATTGTGTATCGAAGGACGAAGAATGGCAAGCCTCCCAGTGAAAAAAAAACATTAAAAAGCCCCCCCCCCAAATAACTTACCCTGAAAGGGCAGGCAGAAACGGTGGTAGAGGAATCCCTGGACTTTCTCCAGACTTTCTCCACGGAGCTGTGATGCTGATGGTGGTGTGAAGTTTAGCGGATTGCCAGTCTCGTGACTGAACCCCAACCTTTCCAATTTGTGTTGAACGATTGTACATAGAGCAAGGGAGAAGGATGGATAAATTTGTTGAGATTTGGCTACGTGGTCTTCGGTGATGATGGCGAGGTGATCATTAGCTCCATTGCTCTTCGGAATGTCTTAGATCCAACAGATTTAACACCCCAGTCAAAACAGAGACAGCCACGGGCTTCCGGGGGAATTTAATGACCTCTGAGAAACTCTGACTCAGTGGGAACTGACCTTAGAATTTGACCCTGTACATCTAAAGTTTGCAAAGGTAAGGCAAAGGGTTTTCTCTTAATATTTAATACGCTCAATTAGTCAAAGATATTGTTTAGGAATTCATGATTTGGGAAACCTTTGAGCCGGTTGGGTGTGGTTCCATGGAATTTTAATAATTAATATGTCCCTTAGGGTCTTAGTTAATTTGGTTTACTTTCTCTCAGGATTAGGGGTGTAATAGACTAAGGGGTTGGACACTTATTAGTTGTTTGGTTTCCACTCGCATGCTTAACCATATGTAGTTTTAAGAGATTTCAAAAAAAGTATATCAAACGATGATTTCAAGGATATTTATATATGATATAGGATTTGAAAAGTTTTTTTAACAACACATTCAACAAATTTATCTTGAAAAGCACTTAATGGAGCTAAGAATGTCAATTTGAAGTATGAAATATGAGTCTAAAAAAATACCAGCGTTCGTACGTAAACTCCAAATAGTTTAAGAATTTTTTATAACGTTATTACTATAGTTTTAAAAGTTAAAAGTGGTCAGAAAATAAATCTTAAATTCAACCTGTTGTTTTCCATTAGAGGGATATAATATAAATACATTTTAATTACAAAGCTTAACTTTAAGGAAGTAAAGTTTATGGAACTTCGCAAGTTGAGCACGTCAGGGCTCGTTGAAAACTTGAAACTATCAACAAGCAATGGATAGAATAAAATAGCCAATCTGATTAACAAATTTTAACCTTAATTTGACCTACCGAAATCAAGAAGACTTTTGACCCGACCGACTTTTATCTTTATATTAATTAATTTAAATAACAATACTTATTTACATTAAACGAAACACTCTCTATAAATAAACTTGTTCCCATTCTAAATGAAAGAAAAGACTTGAACAATTAAAGATTTTGTCAAAAAAAAATTCTAATATTCATCCAAAATTTGATTCCCCCGAATCTCAAAAATCTCAAACTGGCTGTATGATTTCTGATTAAGTTCTTATCTAGCTTATCTTATTAAGCTTATCTTACAAGAGGGGGTACTAAAATTATCCTTTAATCTAACTACGTTCAATCTAAATAAAAACACGAGGGATCATATATACTATACTCTCGACCTATCTGATAAAACTCTCAAGAGATTAATGAATGAATGAAATGAGTAAGTAGATATGTTAATAACTTGAATAACTTGCTTTCATTTCAGACAAACACTAAACTCAGAGTTGTCAATGACATTTGGCCTTGGATTTTTCCCAAAACGGTTTGTTCTTGGATCTTCTCAAATTCTAAGCTGGTTCAGTTCCTCCTGTCGCCCTATTCTGATTCCAAAAACACAACGTTTTATCTATCAATTGGATTCAACCTTTAGGTGGAATCTAGCAAATCATTTGCAAAAAGGGATTATCACTTGGGGACACGTACCGTCCTCAAATACTAAAATCCTCACGTCAATCAGTATGACTAAGCCCAATGTGGTTTTTGTTCTGGGGGGACCCGGAGCTGGGAAAGGAACCCAGTGTTCCAAGATTGTTGACGTATTGGAAATTATTTTTTCCCGTTAAGTTCAAAAGAAAAGATGTTTACCACGTAGAAAAATTTGCAATTTTTTTAAATTTCCAGAACTTTGGATTTGTCCACTTGTCCGCTGGAGATTTACTCCGAGAGGAGAGAAATAATCCTAGATCTCAGTACGGAGAACTGATCGAAAAGCACATCAGAGACGGTACCATCGTCCCAGTGGAGATAACCTGCTCCCTTATCGAGAGGGTTCGTTTGCAATATGGAACAGGTTTTAATACAGAACCTGTGCTTTGTTAATGAAAAATATAATCAACCAATTAAAATTTGGTACAGGCAATGAACCAGAGTGACTCGTCAAATTTTCTAATCGATGGATTCCCGAGGAATAAAAATAATCTGGATGGTTGGGATAAGGAGATGACGGCAAAAGTAAATATCCTATTTGTCCTATTCTTCGATGCTCCTGATGATGTTTGCGTGGACCGATGCTTGTCCAGAGGTGAGGCTGGAAGTGGGAGGTCCGACGATAATCCTGAGAGCTTGAAAAAGAGAGTTTTTACATTTATGAATGACACGCTGCCCATCATTAACCATTTTGTCGAACTGAACCTTGTTCGAAAGATTGATGCTTCCAAAAGCGCCGAAGAGGTGAGGCTTGTACATAATTCATTCTCAGCCATGATTTTTAAAATTTTTAATGAATGATGTTAATGTTCTAGGTTTTCAAAGACGTGAAAGTACTTTTCGAGCAAGTTATGAAAGAGTAACTTCAAGATACCTCTTATGTATGAATAAATCATGCAGTAAACAATATTACCATGAGCTACTTAGAGTTAGCCCGATTCTCCAACTCCGGTCGTGAAAAGTAGACGATTAAAAAAAATTAAATGACGGAATGTATAAATAATTTTAACAGAAAGACATTGAGTAGATTCATCCTATTGTACATACCTACCTATATTGTAAGTGTCATGAAACCTATTCACTTCCTTAAGTTATTTAATTTAGACTATAGATGTTATTAAAAAAAATCTTATCGACAAGATTTTAAATAGATCATCTCATAAGTATTTTGTTTTTAAAATGCATAATTATGTTGATAAGCAATTATTTGCATTTTTTTGATGTTTAGCTAATGTTATTTGTTAGCGTTTTTTCTCCCAATAAATCATGAACTCTAACTGTAAAGTTAAATCATTGAAATGTGTATGAATTATTTGTAACGCAAAAACCATAAACATACTTACCGCTTACATTTCAGAAGAAATTTCAAATCCTAAAAATGGTAAAATATGAAAAGCAAACCCTTGACTTCTCACTTCATAAAAAAAGAAAAAAGTTTTGCACTTATAATCTAATCATCATCTAAGAATTAGAAATAATCGGTTGGAGTGCAGTAAATGGGGGATAATCTGCAGAAACTAACGGCGCTGACACTAATTAATCAATCTAATTAATAATCAGTTAAATTTTCCAATTTTTCATACACAAATTTTGGAAAATGAACGTGAATCCTACACAGAAAGAGAGAGAGAGAGAGAGAACGTTTGGTGGGGCAGCTGAAGACTTTCTCTGGGAAGCGTGGGATTGGAATTTTGAGCTTGAATTGGATTTAAACTTTTCCATGTGCCATGATGCCATGCACCATGCCATGAACTCGGCTTACAATTTCTTTTTTTTTACGTTTGAGAAGAGCGGTCAGAGGTTGATTTTGAAATGAGAGACAATTTTAAAAATTAGAAATTTCAGTGAGGGGTCAGGTCACCTGACTCAGGTGTACGATTGTTTCTAAATATATGACCAAATTACATACAAAGCCTTAAACGTTTCTTGCTCTTTTCAAAGTTTTGAAAATCTTTGCTATTCTTTACAAAAATCAACTAAACACACACAATAGTTGAAAGGGAGGAATGAGGGGCTCTGACCGAAATACCAAATCTCCCAAATTGTACCAGCAGGATGAAATCAATGAAGAACTCATCCGTTCGCACTCACCAACCTCCACTTTATGCGTCCGGAGCTTATCATCCCCATCAAATGGACCGATAGGAAGCGATGCGTTCCCAATCCTTATTGAAGATGACGATGATGGGGTTATTTTAGAGGACCAAGATGAAATTAATGAAAATGACAGGACCGGTGAGTTGCCGATTGTGGTGGATGCTGACAATTCGAATTGGAGATTGAGTTGTCAAGGTGTCCGGGAGAAATTAAAGTTCATCCTCGACCATGAAAATTCCTACCAAGATGTTACATTTCTTGTGGGCAAGGGCGGTATCCAAAGAATATCTGGACATAAGCTTATTCTTCGCATAGGCTCTCAAAAGTTTGATAAGCTATTTTCTGAGGCGTCAGATGTCGAACAAATTATCCCAGTTCCTGAAGTTGAGCCATTTATTTTCAAATATATTCTTAAGGTTTGTCCTTTCGCTTTTATTTAATTATTTCATATTCTTAGCATCGAAACCAACGATATTAAATTATTTATTTATATTGCAGTACATCTATACCGACAAATTGGAAACGTTTGGGCTCTTAAGTTTGGATATCCTTCAGATCATTCAAGCAGCGAAATTATTCGAAGTACACAATCTCGCTCGTGACTGTGTTCAGGCCTTGAAGAATAATATTTCAGATCACAATGCCGTCTTCTTGTGCGAGGTGGCTGGTGACATCCAGGATTCTGAACTGAGAGACCTGACCATTCTTCACATATGCCGGTAAAAAAAATCATACATTATGCACAAACAAAATTGTCTATAATTCTATGAATATAAATTAAAAACTCGTTTTTTATTTTTAAAATACAGGAATGCAAGAAGTATATTATCTTCCAATTATTTCCTTAACCTTACTTATCCCAATTTACTGCTTATAATCAGCAATGATGACTTGGAGTTGGACGAAGTGCTTATATTCAAGGCTGTGTTAAAGTAAGGGCATTAGAAATTTATTTTCACAAAAGTTATCGAGTTTTCGCATGTCTTTAAAATGCAGTTCTACTTCTCTGGCAGATGGGCGGAAGGATCTTGCCTAAAGTTAAACCTGGGCACTGATCCACATTCTTTAAGGAAAGTTCTGGACGAGATTCTTTACAAGATTCGATTTCCAATAATGTCAGCAGAGCAGATGTTCTCTGAAGTAGATAAAACTAAGCTTCTCTCACCGGACGAGCTGGTGGAAATTTACAGGTGCTTGTGTCTGAGGGATTCCTCTCGGGACCATTTAGGACCACAATTTTTTACCAGTAAAAGAAGAAATCACATGCCGATAAAATTGGATCCGAGAATCCAAGACGAAAAGGAGGACATATCAGAAACCGAGAGCGAGAACTGCAGTACCCATTTATCCTCAGTAAGTTCCCCAGGATCTTCCACAGTCAGACCTTCCAAAAAACGACAACGAATGCAGTCATCATCCCCATCTCATTCAAAAAAATCAAAAAACGTCATGACTCCTTCAGACTCTCAGGTACGACCAGGAAAATCTAGGGAGCAAATATTTGTCGATTCTGATGGAGTAATGCACTTAGAAGACTGCGAGATTAAGCTGAATCAATTTATTCATGAATGCAGCAATAACCCAAGAAGGAATGAAATCGAATGTATAAGACTGTCGCGTGTCGAAGTTACTGACCATGACAAAATTGAAGGGACCATATTGAGACTTCCAAAGCTAAAAGAACTGAATTTGGACATCATAATTCCAAAATTAAAACACAGGGACATCAATACTCTCGCTGCAAAGTTGGTGCTGGAACAGTTTGTATTCTTTAGTATCAGAGGGGAGTCGCACTGGAATCTGAATAATATTTGGTCTCAATGTATAAACATATCTCTGGTCATAAACGGGATTACAATTGTCAAAATAGACCACGACAAAAACCGGTGTCCGGTCGACATCACTAAAGTCGATATCCATAAAGGTATTGGCCATAAGTTTTTAAGCATAAAAAAAAATATCCATAAAAAAAAT
>JAQFYM010000196.1:0-101242 GCA_034694785.1 Agrenia bidenticulata | reverse complement strand
ATGATGATCAGTATTATTTACTTGATTTTTTAAGACTAATGGCACCTCATTTGGGGTTGATCACTAAAAGTACTCGCTTGTAAGTGAGGAGAGTTTCCAAGAGTCTAGCCGAAAGTAAATGTCCTTCTATAGCCAGTAATTCTGTAATATAACCAGCTAAATGCCCTCTTCACAAATACCCTAGCTAAGTCATGTGAAGTACACGGAGAAGTGGAGATTGCCTTTCAACCTAGAAGAACCCGGACCCAGAAACGGCTTCCTATATCCCTCTTCCCCGAATGTAGGGATTAATATAAAATTACACCACTGCACCCAGGGTTCAATATTGAGGCAAGAGGTAGTTTATTCACGTATAGACTGAGTATAAATTAAAAGTAATTATTCCAATTAGAATACGCCTGGATAGAAATATGTATCTGGTCCTCCTCCTTAATCTAGAGTTAGTTAGTACTATAGGCGTCCTATTTGCACAAAAGCAACTTACTAACTTATCTTTAGCCCACTTCATCAAGTTAGAGTGGTTTAGAGTTAGTAAAGCCAAGCCTTGTGTGAACTGATGGATTCAGTAGTGAGGAAGTAATCAGTGGGAATCTTCCTAACCACAAGCCTATAGAGAAGTAGGAGAGTCACTGCCCTGTTTCCTCTGTCTACCCAAACTAATACTACCCACCTTGCAACTAGGCAACTTTCTCCAGATTCGATCGAGTGATTTAGTAAATAAAGGCAAAGAGGGTGAAGGATTTACAATGGATAGACTCCTTGGATCTATTTCACAGCAAGTGGTAATTAGGATTGAGATTTGAGGGAAAACCTCTTTTAACTCAAGTCCCTATAGGCCCAGACTGCCAGGAGGGAGAGAGAGAGAGTCCTTTCTCTTTTTAGCTTTGTGCGGTAACAACATTGAAACGTAAACTTCTGACTCTTTGACAAGAGGGACGTGGGTAAAGAATTTCTGAGATCAATCTACTTTCCTCTTCTCACGTCTTTAGTGAGGGACGGACCACATCTTAGAGTAATCTTGGAGGGACAGGAGAGAGTCTCAATCTAACTCATCCATCTCCGTCTAAAACAAGAGTTTAAAAAGGGATGAAGTAATCATTGATTTATTGACCTGTTGCAGGAAGTGGAGAAGTTGCTGGCTCCAAGTCCTTTTTTGCTATGAGGAAGGCCATTCGAGACCGGCAGGAGTCTTCTGTGTCAAATAGGAACATCTCCTCGCCCGGACAACCCGTCCGGGAAGAACAGATACAATTCCCGTCTGGTCCTATCACACATCCATACTGCTCCACCACCTTTCCACATCCTTCATCCCCTGAATCAGAGAAAAAAACATTTTCTTAGAAACTCAATAATCCACCTTCGGGGGAAAAAATTGGCTTCAGATCTTTAATCAAAAAAAAATTATACTCACGCGAGCATCGAGCTTCCTCATTGGTATCGTTGTGATTGTCCTTTTTGCAATGAAGACCCACAGCACAGTTCCCCAAAGCTTCTCCACAAGGGTCCCCTTCACCCCGAGCACATACTAAACAACATCGACACATGTCGAAAGTAAGTCCGAATGGACATTCTTCTCCCCTTAGATGTTCGCAACCACCATCACAAACACACTTCATGGCATCCACTGTTCGGGTGTCCACTTTCACAAGGAGCCCTCCACAAAGGGTTAACGTGAGGATCATGGGCAACAGTGAAAAAAATCGGATTTTATTGGTTCGCCCCATTGCCCCATTCGTAGAAAATTATCTACCTTATCCTTGGTGTATTTATAAATATATAAATAGGAATTTATGAGATGAATAAATGATATCCTTCAGCGCTGCCTTTCGGCAGACCGATTTGAAAGATTAACTGAAAATTCCTGTCAGAGCTTTAGTAATAAGTGAAAGTCATGAACTCCAACTCGGGCCAAACTGATACTCCGTTTGTAATACAAGAACTTGAACTTCACCACAGAGGCTCGTGAATAGTGAGGTTAAGTCAAACGACTGAAGGAGAGGAAAATTCCGATCCCACCTAAATACCCGGCTAAGCTATCCACTGCGAGGGACGCATGGCACAAGACCAAAAGATAGAGACTGGGTGAAAGCAACACACTGACAGCCTGCTCGACGACTTTAGTGTGTACTCTAACAACTTACGCTTTAGATTTCAAACACTTTCCTACCCAGACTTCAAACGAAAGGCTCTGAAAATTCAACCACTTTCCTATTCCTCAAATATCACTCAGCTAACTAAATATTTCAGGAAAAATCTCATTTTGTCTGTACATAATAAAATAAAGGTCCAGTGGATCACGGCTCGTTTCCATCTCCCCCCAAAAACTTAAGGACATAAGGATTACATTCAATTTTTAAACATTCCCCATTCCCATGTAACATAACGGAGTTGAACGATCTAGGCGCAACCTTTTCGATGGAATCTCAGTGAAATACTAAACGAAGCTCCTCATTCTCAGCGACTCTAGTACCATCAAGGGAGTGCATGTCCTGAAAGTTCAACTTCCATGGTGCTAGACGTTTCTATTTTCCTCAGAGGAGAAATATTGGTTCGCCCATATGCCGATAAAGAAAGAACTGTCGCAGATTGAGCTGACATTTTCAGAAATTGTTATTACCTTCTCACAACTTTCACGTACAATATTCTGCCTTAGTAATTTATCAAAACATCACTAGGGGCTCGTTCACATTCAGCACTAATAGTCTATTGCTGCATAGGTTGAAACTTTGGAAGTCGACTGCACTGATAGCAGGACGCAGTCTGGACTAATAAACATGAGGAGACCCTTATGATCCCATTTTTCAAAAAATAGGAATGTTTTTCTAAGGAAAAAATCCTTTTCTAACTGAATTTTGATAAAGTGTATTCATGCATCATAAGTTCATAACAAGTATATCCTTAGCCATGCAAACGAATACAAATTGGTAATGTGAGTTTTATACCTAAACATTGAATTTGATTTAATACATAATTCATACTTTCAAAACTCCTAAGGGTATCTGACTTTTTAACATTCTAGATAACTAGTTTGAAAGACAGGATCGTAAATATACTTCGATTCTTCTTACAAATCTTCTTTCAGGGATTGTAAAGCGCCACTTAAAACTTGTATCTGAGCCTGAAAACGATACAAAGTAGGTTTGGTTGTACATTTAATTGATATAATGATCATACAACTCTGATCATCATAAATGTCAATTTCCTTTTACTAACCTTGGAATGTTTAATCTCTAGTTCCGCCAGATCGATCAAGTTCTTTCGGAAAGCAATCACTCGCCGCTTTTTGAAGTCAACTAACTCTTCTTTGGCTTTGCTTGACATAGCTTCAAACTTTTCACAAGCTTCTTGTTGAGCTTGTTCAGCCTGCAAAAACAATATTGCTTACTGATTACTAGGCATCCCTCCAGAAATATAAAGAAAAAACAGTCCCATTTTCCTTCAACTCATTATCGTAAAAATAGTAATCAAATTCAAAGGGAGGCTGGTTGAATTAAGCAATTCAACTAAAACTCTGATCGCCAAACTCTGAGCCAAATGGTAACTCCCAAGCATTAAAATCGATCGAAGGAATATAAAAGTTAATTGGCAACGGACTTACATCCACGACTTCCATCGTCTGGTTGCATGCAAAATGTCCATAATATTTAAATTGACCGAAGACTTCAATATAGAAAAAGTGTGTCAATGATAAATGATAAATTCTACACAGAACTTACAGCACCGACTTCTCTATTTTTGGCTCTTGCTTTATCCAAATTCTTATTAGCAGTTTCATAGTTAGCTAAGCACCGTCGTCTTCGGTATAAGAGATTTTTTGCTGCATTCGAGTCCCTCATGTAATAACGGAGAGTGTCTGAGAGCTTCAAATCCTCATCCGACGCCACACGGTTTTCTACTTTCTGTTGAGAAAAGAAAACTATTAATTAAGACGATGGTCTCATGAGGTAGAACTGGGCTTCTTTCTAGGAAACTAAATTACTCTAGCTTTCTCCAAGGCATCCGAAACTTTTGTAAGAAATTTTTCCAGTTCATTAGTATCAATGGTTGCTAGTTGAATCAGCTCCGATGAGATTTTGATGTAGGAATCTGAAACATTCTTGTGAGTGTTTGTCATTCTATCTGCTTTTGCAGTTGAGTCCTTCAAGTGCGAATGATAGTCAATCAAGAAATTCCTTTCCGAGTCAAAAAACTCATCAACGTCTGGAAATAAATATTTTATAATGTATATCTGCTTCGGGCTCATTTAACACAGTAAAGCCTTTACCTTTCTGAGTTGCTGATAGTAAAAATTCATCTGTCGTCTGTCCAAAGTGTTTAATTAGTCCTCCGAACATTTCTTTCTTGTTTTTTCCACGAACGCTTAGCTGTTACAAAAATAAGACGGAATTCAACTTCATCATCTCCTACAAAATAACTTTTAGTTTAATTAAGTGATCACTGATGACTCATACCTCTCCATCATAAGCTAAGAATACTCGAAAATTATGATCATTTCTAAAGACTGGGTGGTATGCCAATCTACAGAGAAAGACTTCATGCATTGCGACGGTCTTCTTAAATGTTGCTAGATATTCTCTGAAATAATTTATAAAGACTTTTGTCTACGTCCCACAAAACAAAGCTCTTTGCATTTATTTGACAAACAACCATGGATTTAACTTACGCTTCTAGTTCCTGTTTCATTTTAGTGAACTCTTCTTTGGTCATAGTTCCTTCCCCTTCTCCAAGCTTTTGGAGCTTTTCTCGAGAAGCATCAAAATCTGGTCTAGGAGGTGCCGGTGGAATCTGCAAAAATTAATAAACTTTATGCATGGAAAATTTCCCCATAATTTACTTAGTTTTTTCCCACCAAAAATATAAAACTTACAATGAATCCAGCATACTCTTCGTTCTCCTCAAATCGATCGTGAAGCCATACAAACTCCTCATGTTGTCTAACAACAGAAAATTCTTGCTTTTCAAAGTCTGGTAGAGTCGTCTAAACAAACAAACACTCTGCTAAATTATTCCAAAATATATGAGCATAAAAATGGCTACAAAGAATGGTAGAAGAACGATGAAACTTTACCTTTGTATGGACAGTGAATTTGACTTTATCTCGTTCACTCAGAGCATCGGATATGTCCACCACAAGCGCATTTTCAAGATCCACAGCTTCCGAACGTCCCGGCTTGTATTCACAAGAAATGCGGTAATAATATCGGTCCATTTAGAGTAATTTATTTAAAGCAGTCTCTAAGGAATTTTATGATGGGATTCAGCCTATTCGTAATTTGTTTTAAGGCGAGACAGAGGTGACCCTGCCGCCCGGTCCGGATGTTTAGAAAATATGGAAATATAGATAGCGGAGTAATAGATTATAGATTAGGAGGAAGTGAAAGTGAAACCTTGTCATAGTCAGTTGCCAGGAGTTCAGGCCCACGATTAAAAGCATTCTGTATCATTTTAGGGCAGCTTTCCACACAAAAAAACACACCAGAAAATCAACGATATTAGAATTCACTAATATTTGCATGTACCGCAAAATATTATTCCGTTCGTTCAATCACTCAACAAAACAAGGGGACTGTTAAACTTTTAAAAAACAAGTACAACTATTCTTCAAAATGCAACGATCCAAATAATACGTTCAAACTGAATTTATAAATGATAATTTAGTTAGTAAAAATGCGTACGTCAAAATCAATTCTACTCCCTGGCTACAAAAATCTGCAGGGGTGAAAAGGGTCATAAAAGTATCGCAATACAGAATACAGAGATAGAGAGACCATTCCATGGAAAAGGATAAGCCCACAGATTCCGACTATTAATAATATTAATGTAATGAGAGAGATAAGCAGAATTACAGAGTACATACTGCTTGCCTATAACAACATTAACTTACAAAACTAACATAATATCTCCTGGTATGTGATATTGTGATGAGCTTTTTTCCTTGTACACTTGTATAGTCATAGTTCTAAGTAGGGTAGCCTGAATAGACACTCTGCTTATTACTAATAATAAATAAACCAAAGTCTATAAAAATCACAGATATACTCCCCCTTTATAAAATTCCCATTTCAATCATCACGGAACACTATGAAATAACAAATAACAACTAGATATCTGATTGAAACAGGATCCACTTGTTCTCATCTAGTTGCTCATTATGTCTCTGGTAGCAGACATTGTAAATTTCAAATATAATCGAAACAAACCGTAATGATTTATGAGCATAAAATAAAAATCAGTACAAATTATACTGCATGTATTTGTGATGATTCTGCTAATATTCCTAATTTGTTGCGTGATTATTTCTTTAAATGTATTTATAGATTATATTTAAAAACATGCTGCTTTGTTTTGTTTGAGATTTTATTGTTCTGGCAGTCACACTGACTCTGACGATCCAAGTAATTTCAACATTGAAATGAAAACAGTACTACAGAAGTAAATCTGAATTAATTTTGAATTAAAAAGCCAATATTTTAAAAGCAACTCTAATCTCTACAATTCTATCTCAGATTATAAAGCCTAACGAACTAGGTAACTAACTTGCTAATGACTAAACTAATCAGCAATAGATTAACCGGTAAGCCAACTTAGCTAAATCATGGACCCGACTTCCTTGAATTTTACAGATGAAAACTATGTCCAAGAAATATTTTCATTGTAACTGTCCTAAAATAAGCTTTAGAACCCCCATTAATATTTATCGTTGTGACTCCTAAAAATCATAGTAGTATTTTAATTCCAAGTTCTACAAAAATAGAATTGCTGGGCTTTACTCTACCAACTAGAAACGGAGGATTACTTAAATAAGTTAATAATGCAACTATTCAAACTAAAGGAAATAAAATTACTAGATACATCACACGCTTTGTAGAATGTAGGGTGACTCGAATGTACAAGCAAACTGTCAAAACTTTTCGTAAGTTTCGTAAGAAGATGCAAAAACTTGACAATTTTAGATGACACTTTGACAGATTAAAGTAAAAATGTATAAAGATGATAAAATTCATGCTTCCAATATTTTAGAATAAAATACCGTATCATTAATGCACCGGTTGAGGTAAATAGTTGTATCAAAAAAGAGGAGAAATTACAAATATTTAAAGCCAAATAGATAAATAATTGGTTGTACGCACAGGATTAAAAGCAAAAACCCTACAGTCTGCTTCCACTAATGAACAATTACATCCTGACATACTGTTTACTCACCATCATTTTAAACTCCGAGCAGTCAAGCTTTAATTCTCTGTTACAGCTTCCTTCCAAATGTTTTTAATTAGAACTACACCAAATGATGGGCGTCTTCCCCGATTCCCACCGACTTTATACGCAATCAACAGAAGACCAGTCCCCACAGCCAATACGGAGTGTCATGAAAAGGGCCCACCTGGAATAATTTACAGTGAGAACAGTTTTAGGGATTATCACCAGCTACTTGTCCCATTTAGTTCATTACACTTTGAAACTTGAGCTTGAGACAGAGCTAACTATAAACAAGTGTAAAAAATGCGAATCCTAACCTTTAAATGGATAAACACTAAACTCTATTAAACGATACACATTGTTATATACCTTGTGATATGATTCCAAACAATCCCCACCCAAAATTAAATATGTTTCAAGTATGCAGTGATAAAAACTGAGCCTTCTCACCGCTTGCTTGGAAGAACGACCGGAGATTAATTTTCGTATAAGGGGTAGCCCAATGATACGGATTTTGTTTTCTAAATTATTAGCACGATAAGAAGTCACCGGAGTAGGTGGTATTTATTGAGTTGACATTGTTGACAAGTGTCTATTTCGAATGACAACTGTATTTTAAAGTTGGAGGACTGGATCTGCCCCAGCCTATGGTGGTGTGTACATCATTTCAACTCAATGCTCTATGAGATGGCTTTCCCATAGCCCCTATATTTCATATCCCAGTTCTTGCATATCTTGTGTGCAGCTTTTGTATGGAAGTTTGGGCTTTAAATTTGATTTGCTTTATCGGTTTTTCCTAGGTGTGTTGTCTTTACGTTTCTGATAGAGAGTAATAATTTTATGGGAGCTTAGGAGAAATAAAAGCTTTTTGGAGAAATTAGGCATATTCAGAGGTAGATAATTAATGGAGATTAGATTTAGTAGAAGCTGGATCAACTCTGCGGTTACTTTCTTCGAATTAGATTTTTTAAATTCTAAAAAGTATTTTAAAACTGAACTGTATGAGGCCTCAAATTAGGAAATTATAGAATCATATTTTTGAATTTCATTATTATTAAGAGAGTAGTGCATTTTGTCATTCACAATTTCTTGGTTTGACCAATTGAATTCATATGAAACTAGGCGTCAACAGGCCCATCAATAGGATACAATACAATTGATAATAACTTTTTAAAGTTCAAGGGTCGATTTTGTCAGCAGCTTTGTTATTTAAGGAAATCACAGGCCGAAAGGGTGAAAATACCATGGGGCTTTAAAGACAATTAATTTTATAACTTATAACTAAGTTTAGGGGTTAATTTCATGATCAAACATGGAATTTATTATCGAATTTATTATTATCGGACCGATAAGTTTATTTATTGGACATGGAGGTTTGATTATTTGAGAGGGAGGTTTATTCATTAGACTTAAAATCATTACTCATTTCAAATATACCCAGTAGTTTGAAAGAGTTGTAAACAAACAAATAAAGTTGTAAATAACAAACAAACATTTTAAGGGGACTATAGAGTAATATTTTATGTTGATAAAATTTCAATGTCGACAAAAAATCGACATCGACGGACAGGACAGATAGACGACATGAACATTCACATAAAGTGTATTGCTATACTTACAGTTTTTGAACTTGGGCTATCTTACAGCTTATATATAGTCGTCACATTCCTATACCTGATCATCGCATCACGCATCTTAATCCGTTGTATCCTATTGTGCCATCTCACACACTTCCTTATCTTATCCCCCAGAATTTAATAATAGGATTATCAAAAAGCACTAGAAACATTATAAATCAGACATTCTTGAAACTACCGTTGCAGCAGATTCCTTAACTTGCTCATATAGAATTAGAGGACTATGCAAAATGCACACACGGAATTACAAAATAGAACTATTATTATTTTTAAAGACTTGTAATCCATAATATTATCATACCTGCACGTCTAACCCCTTACACCTAATACTGCCGTCCACGGTTAGACTAGAAACAGATCTCGATTCCTTGTACATACGTGTCTGTGTATTGTTATCAATATTAATAACACTTTGGTTTTTTATGGATCGCGTGAAGGTTTTCAGCCCCACAACAGACAACACACTCATTCAGTTGGTATCAACATTATGCAAGAAATGTAACATATAAGGGGTAAGTAGCAGTGCGTGGTTTTGCTTTGCTTATTCTTCGATTACTACATCTCCACCCTCCAAGCTTGTACATATGAAATTTATCAAGCAATAGAAATGATATTGTAAAATTCGATGCAAAATAGAAATCCAATGTTTAAAACACGGACAGGGAGAGCATCAGCAGAAAATGGCCTTTACAGCCTTTGCAACGATACATAACAAAAGTATAAAAAAGTACATCCAACCTATAAGACCGTTCGTCCACCTGTGCATGCATGACAAGTAAAGGGGAAAATATTTCTCAGTGAATACCCTATTGGGTTAGATGCAATTCACTACTATCAACGTAGAACTTTGTACTAAACTCTAAATGCTGAAACGCTGAGACTGTTCAAGTAAATGCTGAGCTCTAAACCACCTTCACCTGAGTCATTACGCTATTGTACTAGGATGGAGACCCAGGTATTCCCTCACTCTTCAGCACTAACTAACACTCCTGACTTCAATATTGATCAGTCACTTGGTCTCACTTGGTTGCATACGTTGACTTCTTCCCGTTTTTTGTAGTCAAGTCAAACTGTCATTCCTTTACTGCTTCCAAGGCTTCTTCGCATACGCCAAAGGGAATCGATACTTTTATACCAAAACCGAACACCTTTAACAAAATACCGGAATTAAATGCATATTTATTTTGAAATTTTTCATACAGTAACATAGTTGCGTGAAGTTACCAGATTACACAGTCTACCCCTTTTGGGTTTGCTGTTAGTCAACCCCTTCCCGATTCTCTTTATCAGTTACAGTTACCAGGTAGGAGTTTGGAGTAGAGTGGACATGTCAAAAACCGTGGGTTTTGAGTGATACAAGTTTCTCTCGACTACATTGATTACCTAATCGATATCCAGGGGACTAAGAACTAAGCAGTTTTATTCATTCAATATTTGACGACCAGCAAGAGTTTACAGCATGGCCTAAACCTCAATACTTCATCGATTGGACTCGTCAACTCCAATGGCCCCGAATCCTCCTTATTCCTTTTATGGATTGCCCCTATTTTTCCAGGGGACAGTAGGTGGTGGACGCATTCGAACTGCATAAGTGTTATCTTTATTGTATATATTTGTACAAATGTGAGTGGATGAGACGGTGAAGGTCTCATGTCTGCGAGTAGTGATGTGATGGCATAAAGAATAAAAGAACAGACAAAGTCTCAATTCTCAACAAAGCCGTCTATTGCGATTCTAACACTACAATCTACAATGCCTTAGGATCTTCCGATTATTGTTGTCAATTAATTTTTACTAGTGTTACCGTTTTTCATGTAAGTCTGCAATAGTCTGCATCCATGAAGCGTATTGTAGTGTTGCAACAAGCAGGGTTTTAAAATTTGTTTTGTGTGGCAAGTGCAATAATAAAGTAACGTAACAAAAAAAATTGTTTGTCAATGGACACGGAAGTGCATTCCACCGGGAAGATGAGCTGCGAGTCTTCTATAGCTGATTTGACCATGGAGATGTTCGACGAAGATTGTCGGGACCAACTTCTTTCACATATAAAAGAGGTAATTAAGCCCTCTGGTCTTTAATGAATCATAATCAGCACAAATTTATGCGGTTTAGTTATAGTTTTTAATTATACACGTACGTATTGTAGTATGCATTATTTACAAAAAATAGAGAGGATTTAGTATTTTTTGTATTGTCTAATAAAAAAGTAACTGAAAAATAAGAACCGAGTTTAGATAGTTTTTAGTTTTTCATTTCGATATTTTATTAAAATTTTAAGACCGAAGTTGAAACAAAATAACGTTGAATTTATCTGTAAGAGTGATGCTCTAGTAAAACTTAAGGTTACCTTTGCTGATAACGCGAATATTTTAAACGATGGTTACAGAAGCTGTTTTGGATATAGTGGTGTAAACTTGTTTAAAAAAGTTAAAAAAAAATAAGATGCATCTATTGCATTGTTATATTGTGCTCTATTTCCTATTGAGACTTAGAAGCTTGCTTTGTTGATAGCTGTTCGAAATTTCGTGAAATATTCGCGTGATATTTCGGCCTTGCAATAAAAAAGCTTACTTAGTGTTTATGCAAGTCATTTAAATTGGTAAAAAACTATTTCCGAATCTCTGCACATCATAAATCATGGATGAGCTGTCGTTCCAAAAATATGTCGATTCGGTGTTAATTATTAATCTAGTAAGAGATAATTACACCTGCCTTAACCCTAGTTTCAACTTAAAAACAAAATATGAAAAAAGCCACTTAAAAACAAGGATCTTTTATATAAAGTAATTAGCTGTCAGATTTAGTAATTAAATGCAGAATGTATTACAATCAAAACCGCAATCATCTCCTAATATCTCCCCAGCTGTCTTAAGTAGTCCTTCACCTGCAATAATCTGCAATCAGAGATTTAGACCAATTTTATGATTGTTTTTCTCCTCAACTTGTACAAGCTGAGCTAAGACAATGAACTGCAACTCCAAGTAAACTTGATTCTACCATCTAAACCGCAGGAGAACTACACCATGCAACTAAGGGGATGTTAATAAGAGCTGAACTAATTGCTGCATGTAAAAGCCCACAATAATCCATGTGCTATCTTGCCAAATCCCTTGAGCGTTTAATGAGCTGTAATTTCAAGGAATTAGAAATCTCAAAGAATGGATGGCTCCTCATAATGCAATATGCAACTCCACCTCAATAATATGAAAAAATTCAAATATTTTATCCCTATTAGGCCCACAGTCAACAATGTTATGACAGATTGTTCATCACGCTTAATTGCTGATGATTGATTTTGAATATTAAATTATCAAAATGATTATTGATGGACAAACCCATAAATTATGTATGAATTGTTCCTGGCACAGTTTCTTATTATATTCTATGCATCTAAAATCTATCTCTCCTTCGTGTTAATTCTTTAATGACATGACGCGTTCTATTATTTTTGATATTCAAGCTTCATGAAGCCGTACTAGACATGAAAAGTGCCTTTACATCGGCTCAAGTACAGCTGGAAAGTGTTCAAGGGGAGGATGACCAACTGAAGAATGAAATCGAATCTACGAAGACCCAATGTGAGAAACAGTCGTCGGAAATCCTTAAACTTCTTCTCTCTTTGAAAGGGGAGGTGGGCTCTGTCAAAGAAGCCCTTCAGTCTACCCAACTGATACAGCACGGCCTTCAGTCCTCGGTCCAAACTCTTGTTCTAGAAAGGGACATTTTACTCGATGAACTTGCCAAAAATGGAGCTATTTCGGATAATATTAGGTGAGATATTTTATTCATTTTAGCTTCTGAAATAACAATTCGATACACATGATTGGCATTGTTTTACAAGAAAGTTGGATGTAGGATGTAAAAGTTTATTTAATTTGCGAGTCAAATGACATTGAATATTGTTATTGAAATGGAACAAAATGAAAACCATAACACGGCCGCACCTGTCATTCCTGGAAGTTTATACGGTTAAGTAATAATTTAACATCCCCTTGTGTTTTTTAATTTGTCCTAAAGCTACATTTATCCAACCAACGACTTGCAAAATCCTACATTGAAAAAATTGCAAAAAAGAGAGTCTATATACTATTATTTTTGAATGAATCGGCACATTTCTCTCCCTTTTTGTAACAACGAAAGTGCCATCATTTCACATGGATCGTTAGAAGGACATTTTAAGCCGGAGCAATTACTTGTAGCCCTTCCAGGCATTTAGAAGATTTTTATCTTTCCAAGGCTTCCCAGTTCCACAGTTCCCAGACACATGTTGTTTTTATTACTTGACAACAGGCTGCATGTATTCTTCAACCTGGAAGATTTTTTTTAGGGTCTAGTAGTTGGTAGCTGGTAGGGTAATGCCGAAAGTTTTTGGAAGGATTTAAATACCAACTTTAGATCTCTGGATTTACAGAGGGATGAGTTTTATGAGTTTTAGCACAGATCTTTATATAACTTATCACACATGTCAATCCAACCTAGACGGGGATACAAATTTAAGGGGAAACCTTGAGACTACCAAACTTCTCTCTTTCTCTCTCTTTCTGCAAAAAATGAAAATTATTGGAAATAAAAAATTTACCACCAGCGTGGCCTTTTGGTTTCGTTAGGATTTGATGATCTGGTCATAGACTGAGAATTTTGTAATGATCATAACTCTCAGTAATTGTATCATAGATTTTGTTATTGCCATTTTTACGATCCAGCACTTAAAATGTGTATTCAGTTGTCAGTAATTCAAGAAAAGGAACAAGTAGTTTGGGTCAATATTCGACAAGGAGTTCACATGATGGGATATAAGAAACTGCAACAGGTATACTTCTCCAACTCTAAACATCGCATCATAAATTAAAAATCATATCAACCCATACCTCACAAAATGCATATTATGACTGCATGATACAATCGTACACATCGGTCCTATTGATCATAATAATATGAAAGAAGGAAGAGAATTTTTGTGAATTAAAATCAACTTTATTTAAAAATTTCACGATTTTCGCCAGATATTCTTTAACTAATTAAGACGCCATGCCAGGTTAGTACATCATGTCCCACTCTCTCTCTCTATTGATTTTCCTCATTCTTTAATTCAGATTATGCACTTTCTTCAAATAATCCAACTCCAATTTACAACATGGATAATCACCTACCTGAAACTTGTCCATTGACTTGTACACACTGTCAACAGTCGTAAAATAGTCAAATAAATTAAAAATCCCGTTCAATAATAAATATGAGTAGTTCGTAGTTAGAAGAATCTATAGATATCTAAGCTTTTCAAATGCACTACACAAGTTTAGTATTTTAGTTTTAAAATTCCAAAACCTTAAAAATATTGCATCATATTATTGTTCTATTGTTATTATATTGTTAAAGCAGAAGTACTGATTGGTAATAATGAGTTTCCATCAAGTCCATCGGATTATAAGAGAAAAGCTAGATATAGACATTTGACTGGTACACGAACAACTCGTTTGAGATCTCCTAAGTCATTACTCTTCCAAGATAAGAATAAATTTGATTAGATATGACAGCTTTCCTGTCCACAATCCAATCTTAAATGATTTCACCTCTTTCTACAGCAAACGGATCATGTCAATAATAATCACGGCCTTATGTAATAGTGATGAATAGATTTCTCGCCATTAAAAGTCAACATTATTAGAGCCTTTCAGTACTCTTTCATACTCTCCTTGGTCCATCGATAAAAGCCTCTCCTTAAATGTTATTATAGAATTAGAAACCTCCACCAATAGTTCAGTTTATAAATTATCGTACCTATCGGTGCAAGTAGTCAAGATTGAAGAGTTGGATTGGTTCGATTCATGCACTATTACCACCTCTTATTTATATTTGTACACACTGTTGAAGGCACATTGGGATTTTGGGACATTCAATTGGATTTTAACTAAGTTCTTGTAATAGCAGGTAAAGTTGTTAGGAAGCTCACCAAGCAGAGAAATCGTGTAGGAGATCCCAATCGCAGGAGCAACAATTTGCAATGAAACATGTTTGAATATATGTACACACAAATACACAGCACACATATATATATTATGCATTTCATACGCGATTTCTTAGCCTTTAATTTCTGATAAGTAAAATAAAAACACTTTCTGCAACTTTTTAAGCATCTGCTGTAGTGAGATGTGTGATGGGGGATGCTGATTGTTGTTTAATGCCGCCTACACCTAACGTGCTATGTTTATGCACAAGCACTTCGCACTTGCTTTTTATTAGATAAAAACTTTCAGAATTCAATCACTCTGGCTTAAAAAAACAAAGTAATAATTCTACCTGATTTGTTTTTAAGACAAGTCATACACTACACTTTATTAAAAGGATGCAAAAGTGTGGAAAGAAAGTGATTGAGTCAATGAATGAATGAGTCTTAATTCTTAATCTTGAGTTAATTGCGAGGGACTACAGTAACACTAACAAGCAAAGCTTGCAGTGATTTTATTCGACACATTTTTTTTTCAGCTGCAGATAATTTCCAATTTCTTTAAAGTTGGACTTGAACGACAGGTTTACATAGTCAACATGAGATTTCCGTTGTTTGGTATTTCAAAATCAATATATATTAGTAAAACATTATTTCTAGGCTGTGGGGATTTACTATATACGTATCTCGTTCACTTGTACAATTCTATTCTAAATGCCCTTTGTATACAAAAGTTGACATCCCGTTTAAATTCTCTTCTGTCCCCTTTTCTTAGTCATGATTTCATTCATCTCAAAATTCAATAGGGAAGTAAACTGCACGTCAAGTAGATGAACTCTTACAATTTGCAAAACATTTTCAGCCATCCGATCCACTCGAACTGATAGGTCCTTGTTTGAAATCTGTAAGGAATTCATTCATTGGGGAAAATACGGAGTTGGTTGACAGGATCTCACGAATGGGTCTCTTATTTCTTTCTAATAAATTAACTCCAGGCTGATTATATTTTGGCTTGTCGTCCAACTTTTTTTTCCATTGTTGTCACCCAACAATAATTACTTTGCTAGATTTCTAGTCGTACAGAGCATCTATAGTATCTCTAGTATATTGTAGATCAGGAGAAGCATCCTCAATAGCAAAGTGATACTTTTCATTGTACCAACTTTTCTTAAAGAATTTGAACGAAATTCTTGGTGAATACGGGATGACTTGTAAAAAGAGTAGAAGACTCTTCTAGATTGTAGTTTGGAGAAGTTGAGGAGGTGTGAATAGTTCAGCTAATCAATGAATACTTCTTGTCCTCGTCATGAAATTCACAGAAATCTAAGAGTTATTGTCCTCTCTGTTGGGCCACTTAAGCACTTTTTGGCTTTCTGTCAGCCTAAATTATTATCTGGTTAAAATGGCGAAGCAAATTAAAGCCAAATAGATACCATCCAAGTTGTAATCCTCTTTCCGTATACATTTTAATATCTTCCACTAAATTAAGCATCTGGATATTCCTCCTAAGTGGTCTCATTATAGCACCTTTGCAAGACTACGATATCCTCGTTGTTTCCACTGAAAATAGTGAAAATCCATGTAGTTGAACATGACAGATTTATATCTATATATATATATATATTATATATATATTTACACAATATACTTTCATAAGGTTTTTATTATCACATTTGCAAACAAGATTGCACTTGTATGCATTCTAGATTACAGTTTGTCGTGACCATAATTCTTGGCTTGAGTTTAACCTACACTTATTTGACATCTGACAAATATGGCGTGATTTTTCATGACTTAGGGATTAGGATTTAAAGAAAGGTCACGTTGAATATTGGAACTGCAATTTCTTCCTTTCATTTTGAAAATTTTGGCAGGGCAGGAGAATAGTGGGGGCTGTGATTAAGTGTTTAGATTTACAATTTGGCTCAGGGTCCAACAGCTATTTTCTCTGCATGGACACAATAAACCATTCTATTTTCATTTGTAGTAGGGGCAGTATGGCTGAAAAATGCATAGCCTTTTTTTATTCTACATCCTTTCATATTGTGTTTCATGGTTTGATTATTATTAAGGAAGTTGAATATCTAAATGTGCAATGTACAAAACGGCAGGGCTCAAAGTTAAATCAAATTTTGAGCTGAAAGAGTGACTGGGTTATTGTTATGCACCAGATTTTAACTGAGCTTTATATTTTATTGTGTCCTAAAAGTCATTGGTTTTATGCAGATTGAACAGGGAAAAACGGTAAATAGGTGGGACAACATTTTAACAATATGCACTTTGCAATAATTACGTCCTAATACAAAAAACGGTGAGGGCGTCATTTACACTTTTAACCGCTTTGTTTGATTGTTTGACTAGTTCGTGCAATTTAAGGACGGTATAAAATATCAATCCTAAATGAATGGATGCACCACTCCAAGCACAAGGCAATGCCTTGGTTCATTGCCATTCTTTTGCAGATTGCATTTCAGATGCTGGTGGTGTTAGCGTGTCCGATCGGAGGGACAGTTAGTTGGATACAAGTCAGCCTGCACACTGAGATTAACAAGATAGGCGATGAAATTGTAAAATTACTGAAATAACTCATAGTTCCACTTAAATCGTGGGGATTAAGTGCCAACGTACATATAGCCTCGCTTCCATGATTTGGCACCCTGAGGTCTCAAATCAGTAGGGCAGTATAATAACTATAAATTAGGATGGGAACAGGGAAACGATGCTCTGAGCAAACACGATCAGATCATTAGGGTTGAATTCTAATTTGTAACAACAGAAATTGTAGGATGATGAGGATGATGATGATGGGTAAGATAAAGTATCTAGATTACAGCCAAGTGTGAATCTAATGAGGAATGAACCCAATTTTGAATACTATTAACACCAGCTCATATGCTAGACTTGTACCAAAGCCTTAAAGTAATGACATAAACTTGGTTGATATTAACAGAAGCCGACTACACAGCAGACTGAATGGCTTCGCTCGCCCTTCTTCCGGTTCCCAGTCGACAAATGACTCAGGAGTGGCTCTTCTTTTAGAAAAGGCACACGCAGCTTTCCAACCGATTCAGAACAGTTTACTAGTTCATCACCACCATCACCTTAATGATGGGACTAATGGACCCAGTGGGATCAATTCGACGGGGAATAATAACTCCGTTTCATCCTCAGGATTTGGTGGACTTCTATACGGGTCAGGGGGTAGTGGGGATTCTTTATCAGATCCTCATCAACATATTCAGCATCAACACCAACATCATCTTGTCTCCCCTCATGTGCAAGAGTATCTTGATAACCTCAGTCCGCATCAGAATAATCCTCACCATCATCTAAGTAATGACAGGCCTCTTTTAATCAATGGAGAGCCATCAGGTTATTCATCATATTCAACCACCGGTTCGTTTACTTCGTTAATCAAAAATCAAAGCCCCTTTCCGAAAAACATGAAAGAAATAGCCTTTAACCCCTTTGGGCTTGTTTATCCCGAGTCCCTTCAAATCTAACCGTAAATTATTTGGCTTTAATGCTCCATTTCTTTTAAAGCTAATTTACGGAGGAACTAATGGGAAAGATCCTTTCGGGAAATTTATTATATCAATTGATGCCACATGATCCGCTCACTGCCATTGATTTACTTATTTGTTGTTGCTTTTCTCATAAGTAGATCGTGCTTTATAAATCTGAAACCATAACCTAATGACTACTCTTAATTGGAAACCCCTTGCTGCACGGCTTATTCCCAATTAGTGTGCTCATGATCATCATAATTCCCTCGACTCTTTTGATATTGAAAAAAAACGAAGATTCCTTGATCATGTTTTTGGATTAATTTCAGAGGAGGTCGTTAACGGCGTGGTTTACGACTCCGACTGTTCCTTGACCCTGGCAGCTACGAAAAGCTTGAGCCTAAGTAATTCCCTGAGCAAACAATGCGGACTTGAATTGGATCAAGAAGATAAAAAGAATCGCTCACGACATGAGAGCCATACCGGCGGGTTATCGGTAAGTACCCCCTGCATTATAAATCGGTTCTGTAATATATATTATATTTTTCCAATGCTTGCCAGCCCACTTCGCAGCATCCTTTACTTTCGTTCCCAGTGTGGAGCAAAATTTATATTACAAGTTTATGCATGAAATTGCCATTAGTCTATGAGTCTTTATCCATCCTTTAAAAAAGTTTATAATGATACTACTGGGGCTACTAATTCCATTGTTATTGCTCTCCTTTATCTCAAACACTCTTATAAGCTTCAACAATAAGCTATAATAATCATAATTCATAATTTTATTGCCTCTTTGAAAAATCTTCATCTGCCCAAGCGATTTTTATATTCATTTAGGATCACGATAAAGCACAATGGTCGGAATGATAAGAAGCTATTCTACTAAATTCTTTAATAACATACTGCGGGCATATAAACTCAATGAATATGAATCGGTTGTTTTACGAATAATAATATATTATTCCCTGTAATACTGCTTTATTTATTCTGGGTAAAAGTTTTTGGAGTTTGAGGATTCCTCGCGTTGTTTTCATTTCCATATTTCCATTGTTGTGTACATGACGATGCGTTTTTCCCCTGTAATGAAATCTGCGAGGCCGAGGACAGTCGATTAATGACTTTCCACAAGTGTTCATTACTATCTGATGTAGTACAGAAATAGTAATTTACTTACGAACAAAAGAAAACAGACAAGCCCTGATGCCTGCAGTTATTGAAGATGCATAAGCATTTAATGTATAGTCAGCAGTTTATAGTCAACTAACGGGTTGACATCTTCCCGAAAACATTCACAAATTGTTCCTAAGCCCGTTGATGGTCATTGAAGCTGAAGCTATAGCCCTTGTGTCAAGCATTGCAAGCAATTGAATCTTTATACATAAAATATGTAGTAGGAAGGGAGCTATTTAATTTTATGAATGATTCAAACGCTCTCTCTGAAATTTTAGTTCATCCATTCATGTAGTAGTTAGGGCAAAAGTTCTTATCTCCTTTATTAGTGCACTGAAATTGTTTTTGAATAGGATGCTCCACACATTTTTGCATTGAGGGAGTTCAGATCGTGACTATTTACTCTCTTGTTCTACTATTACTTCTACCATTATGCTCTACTGAATATAAATAAGAATACGCTATTTAGGCTTTGTCTAGAAATCTGAATTTGTTCTCGAGCTGTTGGTCGTGAAGTATTTTACCCCTGCCAGGGCGTTTGGAAATGCAGTCGAATTTTCACTCAATCACACTTACTTACAAGATACTTCAAGTACAAAATCATGTGACACTTGAGGGCAATCTTCTCTGTCCCACATAAATCGTAAATAAATGAGGAAGGACGTGAGCACTTGTACTTAAAAGGTGATCTGATAACACTAACAACCCACTCTGATGTAAAGAGATCGGAATTCAGGATTGAGGATACATAATTTGTGTTGTTATTATTTCGAAATCCATAAGAGTTCTCTATTCTACAATTTCTGAGCACTCTATCAATGTAATCGATCTGGATTGAAGGTAGAATACCAAGACATTCAAACATGGTTCTTCAATTTTGCTCTTTTCAGCCAAGCAAAGTCCTACGTACAATGTATACTAGAATGTGAAATGATGGACGCCGGCGTGTAATTAGATAGCTATCAACGCTGTCAATTTTCTGTATCAAGGGAATATCTATGGCCACATTTATTATTCCTTGTTAAAATGAGGGCTGATTTTAATCCATTATCATGTCACGAACAATCATCCTACACACTCCCATCTCTTTTCTCATGTGACTGCTAACTGCTAAGACGCCAAAGTAGATCGTACATATCTGGTGAACTCTGAGCGTAACTTCCTCATGGACTTTCTTTATTGCTATCAATTCAAAGCACCTACAATAGTTAAGAAAACTTATAGATAGCGTATACATTTCATTTTATTTTAAAACCGGGTCTAAATACTATAGCCTTTCTTACAAAGGTGTCAAATCGAAATCAAGGTGTCAAGTATTCAAAACTCCGGTTCAGAGGAGAAATTCTTCGAAGAGAGAGAGAGAGTCGATGAACTAAAGGAACTATTAATCAAAACGAGTAAGGATTGAGATATTAATTTCCTTGTTACAAATGGCATTTACATTTTTTTAAATGCATCACACTCAGCACTGTTTAATCTTAATGCTTTGTATCTGAGTGGAATTGCAATTAAAAATCACAATGGGTTCATTTAATTCCGCAAGATAATACATCCCGTTTAAGCCTCTTACAGTTTTGAGAAAACAATTACTTGACAACTCTAGCTCTGACTTGTCGAGGTAGATATAGTGGGATATACAAAGGATTGTAGCCATTCGTGTCACATTCCTATTTTCCTATCCACATCCCTAGTAAAAAATAAAAAATGCCAGCCTTAATTATTAGATTGTTGTCATTGAGATAAAAAATGCATTTCCTTGATGCATACTACCCTGGCAAATAAATGATTTTTAGAAATCTCTTCATCTCGAATTAAAGAGATCATCTTCACCGTTCACAAAATCTCGTTATTGAGAAACGAGAGTAAAAGTCAGAGGTCAGTGGTGTAAAGGTTTTTCTTCATTTTCTAATTGTAATGCTGTAAGTGGACACTTGTTAATTGATGTCGCCTGTCAGTTGCCGGCGGTCATATATATTTACAAGTGCCTGCAGCAGTGTTAGAACTAGCAGATTCATAATAAGATAATCTCTTAAGCATTTACGAATGAATGGCAGAAAAAGTAATTCAGAAAAAAATAACTGTCCATTGTTATTGTTGCACTGTACTTTCTCAGCTTAACGACTCTTTTATATCTAACTTTACAAGAAGATTTAACCTCCTGTTGTTTGTAGTTGTGTTGGACTGAGGTTGATTAACAGGTTGAGAGACAAAGGTTATAATTACTTCAATGAAAATGACCCAAAGGGCTAAACGCCTTTTTGCTCTTTGCTGACAGTGTGATTTGATGTGATGTTTGAAGTCAAAGTTAATATTGGGAAGTCAGTAATATGAGTTAGTAGGCTTAGATCAAGTACTGTGTAGTCTCTGTAAGATTTAATTTCTGGTCATGCAACTCTACTAATTAATGGCTCTATCTTTCTAATTTTTATTAACATGACACATACCCCCCTGGAATTCAATACGATTTTGATAATTACAGACAGCACAACTAACAATCGTATTTTCCTTTGGGATTTGTACTTGTTGAATGAAATCCATTCAAAATGTTCTTGGAAATGGAAATCGAAGTTTTGTATCTGAATGAAATGCAAATATACCAACCCTAATCAACTCATTTGCCACGCACTTCTGACTTTTAAAATCATTATAATATTTTCAAAAAACTAAATTACTTGTATGCTCCAAGTACACCAAACTCCCTTTTAAAAGCCCACTATCAAAACAGCCCAAGCACGATATTAAAGAAGGGATTGCATAATATTGGTAATTAAGGCTTCTCAAGAAGTCTTAAGTCATAGTTCTTGCAATCTGTCAATTTGGAGTTTCTTGTAGAATGACATATGGAAGAAAGAATGAGGACAATTATAGCCCCTAACTGGCCTTTGAAGTCAGTTCCAATTTTGACTTATCATTCTATAATGTACGTACGTGCAATTTACACAATTCAAATTGCTAACTCTCAATATTCAGATTGCACAGGGAGATATTTCATTACTCCCCTGTAACTTTTATTACTTTCAGTTGTTAAGGGTCTAGGACGAGAGAAGATGAGAAAGGTTTACCTTTAAGTGGTCAAGTACTTGCTTATCTTACAATCATGACAATTACGAAATTGCAGTAATCAAAACGACGTTGTAATTATATACCTACAAGCTAATATATGTTACCAACCAAGGTCAGCATTGGCTTAAAGCCTTGAAAAGTATAAAGATGATAATAGTTATAGGAAGCCAAATGATTCTCTCCAAAAAGCCTTGAGTTCGTGAGATCACTTTCGGATGGGAATAATGTGGTTTCTGTTTTTATAAACCGCTGGGGCTACCGGGCAGGCGCTTCCCAAGAAATGGTTCTGGACCAGTTGACTCACCTAAATTAAAAAGGTGTCATACATGCCCTCACATTACAAAATATTGAGCTTCAAAGAAAATCTCATCGATATAATATCTTATACCTATAAATCCAATCTGCGTGGGTGGATGTACTAGTTGTTTTCACACAGATGCTTACATATCCAACAGTACAAAAAGTATTTGAGTCTCTTGGAGACAAAAAAATCGACACAGTCGCCTGTGGTTTCCTGTAAGTCTTCGAACCTACTTTTCCTTCCTAACGACATCCAACAGGGACATTATCGTCATTATCTTAACATTACACTTTACGCACCTTCAAGCTTTTGGGCATCGGAGCCTTAATAAAAAAAATAACACTCAGAATCTCCAGTTTCCTCTGTGGCATTCTAAGTGCGATGTTTATGTGAAATGGAAATCTTTTAATAGTTCCGAGTAAAAAATAAAACGCAGCCATGCGAGGGACAAGACATGACAATAAATGACACCAACCATACCCTTTTATACTCTGCTAGTGGATCTTGTGTGACTCTGAGTGTGTGAAACTGTAACACATACTTTTTTAAATGAAAATCAGGGTTTGAACTGTTTGAAGACAAATCACAGAATACAAAAACATAAATACGAATTTCCGGATGATATTTTGGATTAATTTTAGAAATTCCGAAAAATCATTTATATTCTTTAATTTCGTTATTTAGTTCATCAAAATTCCATGGATGAATGAGATTCATCTCCTGATTAGTAGACTTGATCCAAATTGCTCGTCCAAAATTCTAGCTTATCATCCACACGTACTCGTTGATTCTAATCAATTTTTCTGGGAAATGCAGCTGTGGTTTTTATTTAAATGGTACACTGACTTTTGAATTTTTAAGAGCGCATCCACGATTCATAAAACTCTTCTAAACTTCTCAACCTGCTCAAAGCGATGCGATGCATTTAACATTTAAAACCTATTTGAATGCTTCGATCTAACCTCCAACAGCTCAAACTTACTTATTAGTGCATTGATTCTATTTGAAATCATCAACTCATCTCATCTTCTTATAGTTATAACGATCAAGGAGAGGAAGTGAAGCGGAATAAACCACTTGCAGAGGGTGGAATCAGTTTTTTTTTCATTGTGAAAAAAAGTCGATCACGGCGTCTAATTTGTATTAGATTTTTTTTAAATGTGTGACTGCTCAAGTTTCTTTGTGTCGGTTGACACGGTCCCACGATCCTTGTGACCTTAGATTGGTATTTCAGGCAGGAACAACACCTTCATCCATAGGAAGTAGTAAGCCAAGCTTATTCATAATCTGTCAACTGCATACAACAAAGCAGTTGAAACCCTTGCATTCAATGGCGTAGTTTAATCTTCATTTTTCAGCACCTCGTTATATTATTACATTACAAGGATTGCAAAATTGACTGGGAAAAACATATTAAAGGACTAAATTCATTAAGATCTAAGCACATAAAGAAATGCTGTATGAGATTAGGCACTTAGTCCATTTATTTGTTTAGATGACTTAGATCTCTCTCTTATCAGTCGTTGTTTGACTATAAAAGGGTGACATTGATTCATCTGATACCGTCACGAGCTCTGAGGACGCTGACATGGCCCAGCAATTAAGTAAATCGATAAACATTCATCCTGCATCCTGTGCTGTAGACTGCTGATTGTAAAATCTGGTCTTGAATCTCATTCGCACTTGGGAGAATTGTTATCAAGATGACAGGACAGTTACACAAATCACAGTACTAAAACTATAGAATTAAAGGACGAGGTTTTCGTGGACGGAAATCCCCTCTGTGATTTAGATGCTTGAGCCTGCGACATTGGTCTTCGTTCCATCTTAATCTGCTCTTTAAAAGTCTTAATTCTAATTCTCTAAGCGAAGATTTATGTGGAGGGATTAATTTGATTTAAACTTAATACTTATTCATAAAAGAGGGCTTTAATCTTGATAAATTGCTTGCTTACTCTGCTGTTGTGGACTAAAATCCTTCGTTTCAAAGCCATTCGCTGAAGTCTGGTGCTTCAAACAGTTATAATATAAAATCAAGAAGGATGAGTACAGTTAGTCACCTTGACGGAATAATGTTATGTAAACTATCCCCAATTATTCTCCCCACACGTCATTTTGTCCTCTTGTCGTCATGTCATTTCAGAAGTTTAAAAAATGGTTGAAAAGAGATTATTATTTTCATCAAATGTGTTATATCCATTTGATATTTTGCAAAAATTGTGTATGTTTAGCAATTCGATACACCTGTTTCAACCCGACTATGTGTGATTAAGTCATTCATACTAAAATCACTGTTTTTCAAATATCAAAATTCTCAAACTATAAAATATATTTTATTCTAGCCATAATGGCCCATAACTCAAGTTCTAATTTACAATACCAGACCCTGGGTAGCAAAATGTAATGCACTAGAAACCTTTTGTTCTTAGTTTCAATAATAAAATCAGCCTTTTGATACAAATTATAAGAACTAATGCAGTCTAGGAAATTAGGGACAAAAAATCATTCCGTACAGCTTCATGCTCCTGTCTTACGACTAGATCAGCCCAAGATGAACGAGCAAAAGAAGCTTTACATTTTTTTGTTATGAATGTTATGATTATCATTACGCAATATTCGAAGCGAAGTCGAAACCGTAAAGACTGAGGATTCCTCCCATGCTGATAATGTCGGTATGACTCCGTTTTACACAGCCCATTTATTTCTGTCCGCACACCGACTGCCTACTGTTGGACTCCACCACGAGCTCATTGTAATATCATGAGATAATAGCAATCATAATTGGCAATAACAAAAATTTCTTGCCTCTTCCGTTTCGTTTCCTCCTTTGATTCTGAAGGAATGAGCAGATTCACGAAATCATAAAGCGAGTAAAAGGCATTCCACAGACAAAAGAGTAGAAAAATGTTAGTGTTATGAGAACAATAACAACCAAGAGATATCTTAAGTCTAAATAACGAAACTATTGGAGGTATGTCCAGGAACTAAAAAAAAAGTGCGTCCCTGCTGGTACGGTTCATTCCACCTAACAGGGCGATCTCTGTTTCATTTCCTTCCTTGATGGAATTCTTAGCTAAAAAAAATCTTCCTTATTTTCCTCATCGCCATTTAATCTCATTTTTTGCTCCTTTATTTCCGTACAAAACTGCCCGACTCATCTTCCTTAATACTCCTTAATCTTAATTCTCGAAACACCTTCCGCACGTCAACGGATTTCTCGTATCACCTAACGACGAGATTAAAAACCCACGCCTATCTCCAATCCTGTATTTTTCCTTTTCTCGTGCATTGTGGAGTCACTCGAGCTGGACATTCCATTTCCTTTCCTTTTCTCCTAAGGAATCTTAATGCAATTTTTTCACAGAAAAAAACTCACTACACTTTATCCAAGCTCTCTGTCATCCTTTATGCTTTACATTCCACTCTTTATCTTCCGTGTCTTAGAATCATAAAAGCAACATCATCTGAGCTAATTAAAATCATTTATGTTTCAACCAAAACTCTGTACAGCTCATTAAGAACCCCCTACCATGGACATTGTATATTGCCCCTTTATTTAAAAGAGTATTGTTTTTCGTATAAAATTCTAAGCTTCCTTAAAACTATGAAGCAATAAAAAAAGGATAGTACGTGAAATAAGTCTATTTCCATATGCCGTCAATTAACTTGATCGACAGAAGGAAATGTAGAAATAAACCACAGTCTTCATTAATTCCATCGACTTGAATTTCAAGTTAAGTTACACAGATGCTCTTATTACCTACACTACACTTAATTTCAAAATGAATGCACCACCAAGACGTAAAAGCATTCGAGAAACGTATAAATTGCCGAAATGTTTTCAGAAAAAGCGCATGCAGTCAGCATTGAGCAATCAAAGGGTTAAATTACTCGTGAATTAAATACTCGGCAAACAAAGCGTGGTGGATTGAAATGTTCAAGCATGTATTAAATTACGATTTTTGGAATTAGCAACAACCTACCCCCACACACATGTGCTACATGTGTTACATAAGCTTTGAGAAAAGCATATTTCAACTGAAGTTTAACCGTGGATAATTAGCAAATCTTATAATATGCTCTTACTCCTGTGCAAATAATTTACATACTTAAATTCCCCTATTTAAGCTCCCTAATTCACTCAAAAGAATCACCACTTGGAATTTTTACACCATTTGACTTAGATTCTACCTATTTCAGACTTAGGATGAATGCCCCTTGGTCTTTGAAGCGTAAAAGTGACAACTATATGTTGTTTGAATTCTTAGATTGAGAAGAGTTGCACTTTTTTGTTGGTTTTATGACTTTTGAGTCCAGCTTTAATTGTTTTATTTACTTTGACGCTTTTAAATTAAATCCCATTCAAATTCAAGTGTTCCACTAACTGATGATGAATAAAGGAGAAGTATGGTTAAGTAAATCAAAGTTGGACTTTCACTTCACAAACATTTAATGTCAACAAGACTCTTAAATACTTGATTCAAGTTGCAAAATCTCCGTCTATATTGTTCGTATATAGAAATTGTTTGTACATGTAAAAAAAAGTTGTCAAATAATGAATATATCTTGTTGAATTTTGTACCTGAATACTTTGAATTAAAATTCCGGAATCATCATCCTTTTCATCAGATTGCAAAACTGTGGATAATTTTTCCCATCCCTAATTCCACCACTCTCTGTTGAATAATTACATGATTGTCACTCTTATATTTTTTATTGGGCAATTAATTGATGTGTGCATTATTATTATATTATTATTCATTCATACATTATTGCTGCCAAGTATATTTTCCTAGGCTTGTTAAGTTGTGCTTAACTCAATGACGATATACTTAAGCTATTTGCCATATGGGGTGTGATATGATGTTTGTATTCTTTAACTGCTTAGCATTTTCTTAACCTCAATAATGCCAGTCTATAACTTTATTAAAATTATTACGCTTAACTGTGTCTAATCCTATTTGCATGTTCGTTTTGTTTTCAGGAGCAAGAAAATGACAACCAGAGAGGAAATGGACAGCCTGGCTACGTTTCCGATGGTGGTAGGCAAATTCCACGTTCTCACTAATTAATATAATATAACTATATGAAGAAAGGCATTATAACCATTACAGAAATTTAAACTATACTATCAAGTCTTAAAATATTATCATATAGCACATCTCAATCTCATTCGATCGACAGTAACATTGAATTTAAAAGAAATTGTTGGGCGTCTGCAGCCCAACAACATTGAAGAAGATTAAAATTAAAGCAAAAGGAAACGGAAAGTTGTTGGCTTTTCCTCAATCATTCTCACGTTCCGATCCCACAAGAACTTGAAAGAAATCAGCATCCACGCTGTAGGCATGAGCTATTAAATTCCTACCTTGTTTGCAAACAAGTGTTTCAAAACAAGAAGGAAAGTCTTAGTGACTAAAATGCCATAAAATTCAGGATTCAGACACTTTATAATTTTAATGCCTTTAGTTGAAATACATTTTCATGTATGCCTAAATATGTTTTAACGAGGCTCAATTACATCTTTACTATGTGCCAGACAGTATTACAAAAGGACAAAAAGTTCAAAATAAAACCATATAGGGTAGTTTTTTCAAGCTTGACCATTAAATTTTTATACTTTCCGTATTGTGTGTCTCGTGTCTTTTATATTCCGTATGTAGCGATCTATTTATTGCTGACACGAATGGTGATCTAAAAACGCTCAGTTTCAAATCACAATTGAATCAAATTTTTTGAAAGCCCGTTTGTTCCGCTCTAAATCTCTGATTTATATTCTTATGGGTTTAGAAATGTATAATAATATGCACCAAATCCTTATATTCCACTTTCAATCTTAACATCCAACCTGTGATGAATGACCAACAGAATTCATACGCAAACGAAGAAATTTAACTGGGAAAGAACCTCTTTAAATGCTAATGCTATGTATTCCTTTTTCTAGAGTTTGTGACTGAAGATAAAGCTGGACCGATGAGCTTCAAGGAAGGCCAAAGACTCAAAGTTGCGATAGAACTGCTGGAAACAGAGAGAAAATATTGTCAAACCCTTCAAACGATCCAGGAAACATTTGCCCACCCGTTAAAAAGCTCCGGAGTTCTCTCCATGAAAGATATCAAGTAGGAATTTCTCCATAATTTTGTTATATTAGACACTTTGGCATACATTTCATGAATCATGAGACATAAATCATTAATGAGGTCAGTCTCGACGTATTCAGAGCTCATGATAAGAAAACAATAGGCCAAGCCCAATGCTTGCCCAGCTTTGCCAATCTTTTGTCAACGCCTAGGCTGGTCTGGAAGGAAGCAGTGGCACAGTTCTTCATTTCCTTTTAGAAACAGTAAAGATAATCAAAATAAATGGATGCTAGAGTAATAAATATAAATCACTAGGAAAATAGCAGATTTTACAATTGCATATGTCTCACAATGGTCTACAGAGGATGTGAAGAAATTAAAGGAACTCGGCAGTTGTATATTAAAATATAATATTTATTTAAATTGCAGTACACTATTCCCTGAGGAGGTATTCGAGTTACATGAGAAGCACTGTGGACTTCTTGCGCAATTAGAGGAACGGATTGCATCCTGGAAGAGCCAACCAACTATAGGGGATCTTCTTGAACGGTATTTTATCATAATGGCTCTGTTCCTTCCTATTAATTAATAATTTCGTGGTGTGATCGTCACTGTAACATGATAACGGAGCATGCAGAGTTATGACTTGAGTTATTTGAATTGATCACTATCTGCATGGACAGAGATTAATACTAGAGACAGACACCCATAAAATATGCAGACTCCCTTTAGATTCCCACGGTGTGATAAATCCCGTTGGCTTTTGTAAACCTAAAATAATTAGATTCATTGTATTGTATCTGTATGATTGACAGGTTCACCAACGGTCGGGGTTCAGATGTACTCCGATTATATACAAGTTACGTGAACGACTTCCCTGAAGTGTTGAAAACCTTTCATAAACTGTGCCGAAGCTCTCGAGAATTCACACAGTTTCTCAAGTCATCTTTAGAACACCCAACATGTTGTGGTCTCGACTTGGGCGCATTTCTTCTATCTCCAGTACAACGAATGCCTCGATATATTCTTCTTTTAAAACAAATGATTAAATTCACTGACCCGTCCCACCTCGACTACAAGGATATCACAACATGTCTAGATCGACTGAGGGATTACCTCAAAAGACTCAACGACTCGATGGAACATTCTTTCCAACTAGTCACTGCTCAGATAACCCCTCAGCCCGATCATGACAAAGGGATGTGCTTTGGCTCTAAAAATGCGTATGCCCGAGCAAGCGATTCGAGCAGCCATAGCAGTACGGGAGGTGAGGAAATTCCTTCCAAAGTAAGGTACAAAAGGTCCACGTCAGTTCCAAGGAATCAACCCGATTGTTCCTCAGCTAGTAAAGATGGGAAGGGGAAGCTGAAAAGTAGATCTAAAAGTGATTGGAGCGTTTGCAGTAATAACGATCCTAGTGGTAAAGGTCGACGCTGCCAAGCGTGTAACTGTGGTCAGCCAGCAGATCATGAACGTCGGGTGGAACATTCCAGCCGAAGGGACCATAGATACAATCCACCAAAGAAACCATTTGAGAGAACTCTAAGCGATTCAGATTTAAATTCAGATGCTGATGACCTGGGCGATGATAAAGGAGATGGAAGGAAGTTCTCGACATCAAAGAGTCTCCATGATTTTACTCATGAAGAAGACCAGCCAGATTGGTTTCTAAGCGAGCCTAGTTTGTGTGATGGAAATCCGGTGTCCATTCATCAGCATAATAGGAAAGAAGGGAATGGGAATGATACGATTGTAAGAAATAATGTTATTGTGAGACCCCTTACAAGTGCCCAACCGGGTAGGTACATCGCACGGATTCAGAGGGGGAGTGAATCGGATATGAATCTTCATCAGATTGGTGGAGATCGTGGGGACAGGACTCAGAAGAACAAAAAGACTTCCCTCCGGACTTCACTGAAAAATATTTTTTCATTGAAAAAAAGGTACAAAAGTGGTTGCCAAGAAAATCAGCACAATTATCGGGTCGTATATTCGGAAAAAGTTGCACTTAATCCTTCCAGTAAAAGCAGTGGCACAAGCACCAGTACAAGTACCACCACCACTACAACCACTAGCGAAATGAAGGCCCTCAGTATTTCACCTCTTATTCAGTACATGCACCGTATGCCCAGCTACCTTGAATTAGTTATGTTCAGTGTTCGGGAAACCACCGTTTGAGCATATATAAGCACTACACCTTAATTGCCATTAGTTATTTACAATTATTACCTTTTGTTATATCGGTTGCTGTTGTTGTGATACGCATTTTGGATTATTGACTGACCACTTTTTATTTTCACACCCTGCATTTCAAACATTCAAACATCACCGTAGTTTAAAGGTACGGGCACGCTTTTCCTCACCTAAGCCGTCAAATTATGCCAAGGTATTACACTGTAGTACATGCAATAAGATTGTCGAAATATTTAAGAAAGATCAAATTCAAATCTATTTATTTCCTGCGATTATATTTTTAAAAAAAACCTTTTATATTATAGGACCACTCGAACCCTCCACATCAGCGGTCCAATACTTCCTTCAAGGCCGAGTATTCCCTTCAATACCCCACCGCCTATTTCCGTCCTAAGTTATCATACCAGAGAAGGTCACCAGAGTTTGCCTTCTGAACATTTCAGGATGAAAAGTCATGAGGATAACGATGAATGTATTGCAGCGTCTCTGCCTCCAGCGCCAACGACTAACCGCTACGTCAAGAATCCAAATAGTAAACTAGCCAACCCGAAACTACCCAAGAACCCTTTTATGACGAAATATGCTGCTTATAATAATAATCAGCCTCAGGATGAAAGAGGAAGTCCTTTTACGGACGTATAAGTAATTACCATAATTTATGGAACTCCAAGGAGTTCTATCTATAGTCTAAAGATCTAGTATTTCTGTCAATGTCCTGCTACCTTTATACAAATGAAAGTGTAATTTTGAATTATACAATTTGAAAGATCATTATTAGGTTTATGATAACCGAATTAACAAGCCAAAGCACTTTTATTGAATAATTTCATCAAAATAAAGACAAATAATTGTACCTTGCTTTAAAAATTAACATTGTTCATTCACTCCATCCAAAAATATGACTCATAACTCGATAATGTAGGAGCAAAAAGCAACAATGACTAATCGTGCATTATATAAATGAACACGATACCATAAATGACTAGAATTGGACAGAACCTGGTCGGACGGTTGTACATATATATTTTGATGTCTCATCTTCGAAGAGGGTTTAGTTGGGGATAATCCTCAAAATTACATGATGTTTCGATTTCCAGAGTTGGCATATTGATCTGTTAGTTTGCTTTTCATCAGAGACATTTCATTTTGCAAGTTCTGGTTTTCCCTTAGGAGTCCGCTTTGCTTGGTGAGCAGCTGGAAAATCTAAATTCAGTAATCAAATCAATGAAGATTAAGTTTTGGTGTATTTCATAAAATCTAAAGTCAGTAATCAAATCGATGAAGTAAGTTTTAGTGTACTTCATAAATTCTAAATTCAGTCTACATTAATGAACAAAAGTAGATATTAAATATGAAAACGAATCCAGCAGGCAAGCATGCAAAAGTAGAAAAACTGAGAACGGGCTGCAGAGTTTCGCACCTTTCTACGACCATTTCAATCCGTTTCACCCAATCTTGTAATCGTGTATTTGTTTCGAGCACCTTGGATTTCCATTCTTCCTCACTATCACTGGTTTTGGTAACTGCTTCCTCCAATTTTTCTTGCGAAGGTATAGTTTCCTCTTTTTCTGACTCACTTTCAGGAACCTTAGGAATTTCAGCTGTCCCTTCTTGTTTTTCTTCTTCGGTCTTTTCCTTCTCTTCAGAATCAACTTCTTCCGCTTTCGCTGCTTCATTTTCATCAACTTTCTTTTCTTTTTCATCATCTCCTTTTTCTTCTTCAATGATTTCTTGATCTTCTATAATGATCTCCTGATCTTCTTGAATGAGTTCTGAGTCAGACTCGATTTGTACTTGATTTTGAGTCTCTATCCATTCATTCATTTCAGTAAGAATGCAGGTGAGTTCTTCAATAGACCATTTTTGCTCTTCCAATTTCAATTCTTGATTTTGTAGGTCTTCGAGTGCAGACTGTTCCGATGCGGCCTGTTCAGACGCGACTTGTGCTGCAGCACCCGATGCAAAATTGGATTGGATTGTATCGACGCAACTCTGCAGCCCGCTCATCAAATCTTCCCTACAATACAAAGAGAAAGTAAAACAAGTCACAAAAGTACCCTATCAGAGCGAGTTTTATCGTCTTCTTCGAGTTTATGGAGACGGCCTGTCATCTGTTCGTGGCTACTGGAGTAAAAATGTACCCTCTGCTCAAGCTCGACACATTTCTCCTGGGACACTTTGCTGATTTGGATATGTTTATCTCGCTCAGTCTGCAGCATAGCTCGTTCTTTTCTAATGTTACAAAATTCATAATTGGCTTTCTTACCATCCACCCACTCACCAACGCACATGTCAAATACGTAAGCGTTGGATATCAATTAATCTCTAGTATTGGGTAAGAAACTTCGTAAGTTTCAACAAATAAGGAAAGTAAAACATGTACGTACTTATACTGACGTGTCGTATCCTCCAGTTTATCTGTCAGCAATTTACATTCCTGTCGCAGTTTATCAAGAAGATTGTTTTGAACTTGAATAAGTTGTTCTAATTCTGTCATATCTCGGCCTGTGATTTCATTCAAATCATTCTTAGCAACTATTGACAAGTTAAAAAATTCTTAGTGAAAGCTCATAAGTTCATACTATGTTTATCCTCCATATTTTGGATAACAGTGATAACATCAGCATCCTGAAGTTCAGGATTTGATTGTATGTGACCTTCCAATCGTATCTTTGCAAGAGAGCTGTCCCTCTGAAGCTGTGAAATTGCTTCATTGAGTTTCATAATCGTCTCTTGACCAATGACCATTTCATTATCCGACTGCTCCAGTCGTTTTCGGAGCCCATTAATTTCAGCCTATATAATTTAAAGTACATAATACAATAAGTTACGAGTTAATACCTAAATATGATGAATTACACAACCTTTAAATATTACCTGCAACCGAGCAGCATCTTGTTTCCCATCTCTTTCGGTTTTTTCTGCATTCAATCGACAGTTAATCAGGTCTTGATCAATACTGCTTTTTTGAGCAAGAGCGTGGGTTAACTCAGTCTGCATGTGGTCTATTTATACATTAAAGTTATGTTTTTGATAAATAATTGTTATAGTGGAAACTTCTTCAATTTTATACTGATTAAAATGTTTTTAAAGTTTAAATTAAAGTTTACTCATTTTCATCTGCATTTCCTGTCGGAGGTCCTCAATTGTGCATACTTTTTGTTGCAATTCTCTTTTTAAATCTGCTTCAATTCTTCTTTGACGTTCCAAATCCAATTTCGCCTTCGTGAGCGAATCCATTTCCAAGTTCATTTCATTATTGAGATGATCCAGTTCTTGCTTGTACTTTTTCTCAACTTGTAATGTCTCTTCATGAAGTCGTCGGGAATGATCATGGATCATCTCCCTAATACGCTGCTGATATCGATCCAATTCTTCCTTTAACCTTCTTGTATCCATATCACTCTTTTAAACCAAAGAAAAAATTTAATTATTAGGCAGCAGTGAAATGAAATTGGTCAGGAGTAACTGATACATTAATATGTTACCTGGGCTTTTTCCACTTGCATCTGCTCAACAATATCCAAACTGTTTTTGACTTTCTTTGCTGCATCAGATTCTCTATCTCGAAGCTCGTTGACTATCTGCTTCAGTTTAGTCATTGTATCTAAAAGACCTGATTTCTCGCTGAAAAAGAACAATATTAAAGCCAGCACGACATTAGAATTAAAAACAACCGTGGACAGAGGCAAATAACTTGAATGACGGAAGTGGAAGGCAAGACAAGGCTTAATATAAAGTTTAGTAAAGATGGCCAATTCAAAGAAGTATGTTTACTAAGAAAGATTAATAGATAATGTAAAAATAATTATGACTGAAAACTTATGATATGAGTTCTTACTTAGTTGGAGTTGTGGACTGTACGAAAACATACATGAGAATAAATTTCAAATACAGAACTTAGAACTACTTGCATACTATTCTGCTCTTGGTGTTTTGGTAAAACAGTAAGAAATGAGTGAATTCCAAAATACGGAATAAGGTGAAAAATACTCATATTAAACTAAATCTATATGCATGTCAATTTTGTATAACCCACAGCTTCAACTATGAATGGACATATTATTAGTCATCATTTCTTTTCAAGCGCCTTTTTTTACATCATAGTTCGTAATAAATAGCCATTTTGAATTATCCTTCATCAACTTCCATCCTTCAAGTTACTTGCCTTCTTTTTTTATCGAATCAAACTAATCACAGCTTATATCTCTTACCTCACAAGGGAGTCTATCTCAGCCCGATGCAAATCGCAATTAGCATAGACATTGTTATTATTTGATACATGAGAAGAATCTCCATCTGTTCCTCCTGTTCCCATCCCAGACAATTTTCCTTTCCTCATATCCAGAATTTCTTCCTGAGCCAACCGAAGGCTCCGCCTGGCCTGACTTAATTGGGCATCCAACTCAGCGACACGAGACTCCAAAATGACATTACTTCCATTAGCTCCAGCCAAATTAGTTTTCTTGGTTGGATTCTTCCCCCCAGAGTCACTCGTATACCCATCTGTCTTCTCATTCAAATGGTCAATCATGTTTGACAGAAGGTCTTTCTTCTTCCTGTCATGAAGGTGCTCATTCTCCGTGATGACGTCCTTAACCTTCTCTAACATTGTAGATAATTCATCTCTGCTGTACTTTGTCTCTTTCTCCAGTTGGGTAATGTACTCCCCCTGCTTTTCAATGAATCCGAATAAGTCATCTTCTCTTTGCTGATTTGCAGAGTCACTGAAGCTACTTTTGTAGCCTACAGGACGATATGGAATGTATGGAGGTGGCTGGTTATTGAGTTGGATAGGACTAGGAGAATCTTTTGAGAACATGGATCGAAAACCAGAGGCAAATCGACCGTCTTTTCTTTCCGGAGTGAATGCAGGAGAGCTGGAACTCTTGATCGGGGATCCACTCTCTTGGGTCTTATCCGTCTAATTTTTGAATCAAATCATATACTTTTATTATAGATTTCTAAGTTATTATCCCAATTTCATAATAGATAATAGATCCTCAACCTTAATAGGAGAATCTCCAGTATTCCTCGAAGTCGTTCTCGGACTCAGAATGGCCCTCAGTCGACCTACAGCTTCTCGATAAGCCACGTCCGTATGGTCAGCTGTTATCTTCTTTTTCCAATCCATATTGTTATCCTTCCCTGGTGACCCTCGTCCTGATGAAAATGACACTGACTTCCTACAATTATTTTCATATTCTCAATATCTTCTTACAACTACAGTCCCTCTCGTCCAAACCCCAAGGTTGTAACCTTTGATAAGCTCCATATTTTACTATAATTAACTTTGAATAAAGCCGACTCAAATTTGATCATTAAATTCCACTAAATTACTAAAGAGTTTTGGATTTTTTATGAGATGTAAACACTAAACCACATTTGAGCTTTGTTTTGATATTTGACATCCGCCAAGCAACGACGAGTGAGTCAGAGAGGTTCTTCTCTATGCTAAGGCTGTCGCAATATACGAATCCCAAAGGGTACATCCACAAAAGATGTCAAGTATCAGGGTACGATTTATTTTGAGGTTTCAGGTCAGGTAAGATGTCACAGAGATTCGTATCGTGTGTGGATTTCAGAGTGCAAAGATTAATGACCCCCTTATGTATACGGTGACTAACCCTTCATCTGGTAAGATAGCAGTGGGATTTTTAAGACCAACCCTCTCTCATCTCATACTGAATAGTATTTTTTATTTATTATTGTATTAACACTTGTAAAGTTCCTTGTCCTATCCCTATTTCCCCTTTCTGGTGGTCCTATATACAGGCAATCTAACTCAAAGAAATTCAAGTAGCCACCCTCATTTCAATTATTAACGATTAACGTCCTAAATAAATACACTCCTGTCCTCCCTGAGTCCCTCACGCCAAAATCCGAACTCGGACTTATTTGCTCGGTGCAGGTTGAACAATTTTTATTGGAACTGTGTCATTAAAAAAAGTATCTCTGACATCTGATCTTCGAAGAGAGAAGGTAAATGAATTTAAATTCTCTTACTCACTGTCAAATGCAAGTACATTCCATAATGTTATACAGCAAAACATTTGACTGGTAAAATGTCAGTATTCAGTAAATTATAGATTTAATATTAATACATGCTGTTTATTTTTTGCACGAAAGTCAACAGTGCTGAAAGTCGCAAAACTCAAGTCTAGAGAAAGTCCGACCTTCGTTAATATATAAAACACGTTTGGCCCAAGGAGACTAGACTTCAAGAAATATTGGTTGGTGGTGATGTGCGGAGTGTTTATTATCCCATATGATTGAATCATAACAATCGAAGGAAGACCTTATTTGAAGTATCTAATTTTAAACGTGCACCACATACAGAGCTTTTATGGGATATTTAACGGATTTAGCAGGTAATTCCAAAGAAGATTTATTCATACTAAATATTTAAATTTATTTCTTCTTTCATGCATCGCAACCGCTCATAACGTCAGAACGTGTAGACTATTTAATTTAGTATTATTCGATATAAGGGATTGCTATGTTTTCGATAAACTATTATTAGTCTGTAGACTGGAGTACTGACTCATTTATCAGATGAAAACGTGATGACCCTGCCTGTAAAACGTGCTGTTTTAAATTTTAATAGTCATATCTACTATAGATATCAGCCACGTATAAGGAAATCCCTTTCGATTTTAAATTCTAGTTCATGTAAACATAACCTTGATGAGTAGGATTAAAATTGCATATTGCCAAATATTCCTCCGTAAGTCGGGGGTGTGTGAAATATATGTATTGATAAAGATTGGCATTGGTTTCATTTATATTTAGTTACAAGTGCAAGTGAGTAATACTGTGAGTAGGTAAAAGGTTCGATGAAAATGGGAGGATATCGTTCATCGTTGGACCCTCGCCTCGGCGGGTCAGGTCTCGAAGGGCCTGCCCCTGATAATCCCCATGTTAAAGTTTCGACGCTGGGATTTTAATTTTAGGGAGACCCCTCAACGATCACGCTTCCATTTTCATTTAAGGCTGGATTCATCAGCCTTTTTAATATCTAATATTTTAACTGTAATTAACTAATACCTTAATCCCAAGACTGGAGTGGGCGGTTTGATTCCAAATTTCCTTGAAAAGAAACCCGAAGTCGGTGGACTCGTTGATGTGGGAGATACGCCACTTGTAGGGGCCAAGGAAAACGTAGACTTTTGTTTGAAGGGAAATCGAAATCGAGTGGGTTTTACAGGCGGTTGAATAGGAAGGCCTTTACTATTCGAAATGTTTTTAGAAGATTCAAGAGATTTCATTTTTACAAACCCAGTTATTTTTACAATTGCACATAAAGAATGAACAAAACCTCCAAGAACTTGAAGCTTAAGATTAAGTTGACAAAATTCCTAAGACGCTAAGAGACAAATGAAGGGAGGAAGGTTGGATTCAGAGCAATTTATAATTTTCTTTGGTCAAATCCTCTGATTTTATTAGTCGATTGGGACCTTAGACTAGATTATCCTTTTGGCCTCACTGGCATTAAAATGCCCATTTGTGAATAAATGGACGTGATGGACATGACATGATAATGGGAACTAAGTAGTAATTTGTACTGTACCAGCCAACCTCTATCTCCAAAGTCCGAAGAGAAGAGATAAACCGATAAACGGATCCCCCTCTGAAAAAAGTTGTCCTGTCTAGAAACTATTTCTTCCTTAAATTTGCCCTTTATATTCTGTTCCCTTACACCTTCTTTACTTTCACCGGAACCGACTCATGTAAAGTTAACGCTAGAAATCTAGAATGTGATACGAAACTAAAATCTCAAATCACCGAGTTCATGTACAATTCTGGAGACAACAGAAACAGTGATTAGACCTTGTCGCGTTTAGTTCAGCTTTCCAGGTTGAAGAAATAATAGAATACCGGTGGCAACCTTTCCCACAGAATTTTTGGTGCTTGGAGAAAACGCACTTTTCTCCGTCTCACCTTACATTATCTTTACGGGTGACTGGTTTCTTGTCCCTTTGCTAATCATTTACTTTCCCTATCTTCCAATGAGTCTTAATGATCTTATTGCACGTCATCCTTTGGTATAGCCAACTTTATCTTTTGTCTCTGATGTTCTGATTTCACAAATTCCAAAACTGTTTTGTCATCATCGTCATCCTCTAATAATCAACGTTTCATATGCTTATGCTTCAAAGGCGGTCAAGGTATCGCACCCAGACCCCACTACCCACTATGTTATGTTCAGAACTCGTCAGCCTATTTGTCCGGGTTTCTTGTATTATTAACTTCCCAGAATTAATACTTACTATTACTACCAGAAAACTGATATGGTGCCTAAATCAAGTAATCGATTTTGAATGCATTTCCTATGAAAAAAAACTCAAAATTCCATTTTTCAACCTTAAAAGGAGGATTTCGTGCATAATAGATTTTAAGGCTTTTGATAAAAAATACTATATTTTGGTCCCGAAGCAACAGAATTACAAAAATATTACCATCTGACCTTCTTACTTGTGACTTGGGAAGGCCAAAAGCCAAAAAATGAGTAACTTTAAGGTTTTTTGGAAGTACAGTAATGAAAATATTCGTTTAAGTCAGTGGTAGAGAATACAGTTTTGTTTAGGGAGTTAATTAAGGAACATTACAAAATTACAATGCATACTACTAGCAAACTTAATATTATATAACTGCATAGAAGATGATGTATGGTGCATCACATCATTTATGGTTACATTGGTAACTAATGAGTGACAGCCTACAAGTCACTCTTTAAAATGCAGGTGTGACTCTAGTGTGAGCGTAGTGAAAAGGGATTCCATAAACGGCCCTCTCTGTCAAAGCGTACAACGCAACCTTGCCACTAGGGCCTTTACTTTACTCTATTATTTACTAGCTTTGGAATTAGCATACAAGCCATTCTGTTCTGAAATTTTTTTAACATATATTTAGAATGGATGATTCTGATGAGGTAATAAGGCTTGGGCCTTCATCATACAAACTCCTTTAATAATCATTATTAATCTTTACTGTCACAGGATTTCGTTTAGACGAGAGGCCAGAGGTGCAGCATCAGTCTCAACGAGTACTTTGACCCTGCGAGATTATGATCCGCAACCCGAAAAGTCATCACAAGAACAGAGAAAGAAATAATACTAATCGACATCAACATGTTCTTGGAAACCCGACTATTCCTCCCGTCGACTGGTTCCTTGTGCTGAAGACGGGGACAATCGCTTTTAAGCTCAATCCGTTTTGTGTGATCCTGATTGGAAGTGAACACTGTGATATAAACATTCAGGTGAGGAATAGAAAATTTATGCATACAAAAATATTTAACGATTCGTGATTCATCCAAGTGCTAGTCTATCGCTAGCATTCAGACACGAGGAAGTATCGAATTAATCAAATCTCTGGAGTACAATTTCTAGTATGACTTGCAGTTCTAATCTTAAAAAAATATTACGCGATGTTCGTGGTTGCCTGACATCGAATTCGACTGATCATCAGTGGTGTTAGATTTATGTAGGAATGTATGTATGTACAATATTTTTTTTAATTGAAAGACTGGTATGCGTATGGTATTGGAACTTAGGAAAAACAAATGACAAGATATCGCATATTAGCTATTCATAAAGGGCAAGGTCATTGTAGATCGACATATGTAGTGTCATGTTCAATCTTTTCTGGTCGACTAACTCTCCGTTTTTGCCGATGGATATCGTGACTCTAGATACTACATGGTAGAGTTGTAATGCTAATTATGTGGCTATTTTATTTCCCTATTCGCCATATTTGGTCTGTTTTTGATTAACGATGCTCATTTGGGATGAGTCTACTTGTTTTTATGGCTGAAGTGTTATGATAATCTTTTGTCTCTAAAACTAAAACCCTCTCTGCTATCTATAACGTGGAATACAATGGATCTGATTACTTTTGCTCATAAGCTCCACAGTCCATGCCAATATCTCTATTACGGCGTACGTCTCTTATTGCCGTAAAATCGTTTTCTTTTGTTGTAAGCCGTGTCTGCTCTGTTTATGTATGAGATTCATCTGATAATAAGTTATGAGATGAGATACTAAAAAGAAGGGAAGGATCAAAGCTAGACTTACGACTTTTATAATATTATTGTAGAATTATAATATTTTGAAACGCATTTGTGAAACACCGTCAGTGTCTGTGTTTGCTATTTGCGTCAAATAGTCGGTATCCCGGCCAGTTTTTTTTAGAGTTCTACCATTTGTGCAATAAGAGTTTGAGAAATGGGAAAGGGATGAACCTTGACCTAATGCTAGATGAGGTTTTAGTTATCGTATAATATACCATGATGCTTGACATCCTGAATCCTCTCACTCCTCTCACGGCTGTGTACACAGATACTAGGACGGATATTTATAGATAAAAAGTTCAGTAGAGAAACAGAGGATTTACGGTTTTTAGTCGATTTTTTTAGGAACATGGTGCATTGGATTGGATTGGATGGTGGTTGTCTGATGGTAGTGGACAAATTTGTCACCAAATGCATTCTAAGTGGTATATTTAGTGTAGCGAAATTATTAGCTCAAACTTGAATAAATATAGAAACAGGGTAGGGTTTGCTTGTCATCAGTCGTCGTGATGAGATGTGGAGAGTTCATGACCGTCAGTAGACACCTACTTAAACAAATTAAATGAATGAATGAACTTTGTTCGTGGGTTGAACTGATGAAGGTTATGGTTGAGCGCACCAAATTCGCCAATTCTTTAATTTCGTGGTTCGTTTCATTATGTGTTTTTCTCCGCGTTGCAAAAGTCACCTTCATACGTATTACTAAAAGCTATCAACTTTATACTAGTCAAAGTTTATGTCACCGAACAAATGTTCATTCAGAGGTCGACTGCACTCCATCCTTTATTGTTTCAGCCTTATTTTTTTAGGCAAAAACAAAAGAGAAAAGTAAAGTTTTTTCTCGATAGAGTAAAATGGACTATGATTGACGTATCAGATGAATTAGGAATTTATTGACAATACAATTACAACTCTAGGTGTTGTACAAGGAAGGTTTGGCTACTTTAAGAGAAAAAAACGGTGTGGGCTTTGTTATTGAATGAACATTAAAGGGAAGACCTTGCTTTATAGAAATATATTTTGTAGGGTGGCACTGCCATGTCGTTCTTCGTAATCATCCATTTAGATAGTGAAGCTCGTTCATTAGATCCTCTTTTATATCCGTGACGAGCAGGGTATTTTGCATCCAAGTGCTAAAACGGTCCATTAAATTGTAATTATCTCTTTAAGCTCTTAAGACTGGGAAGGTTACAGAGATTGAATATATTATTATATTAGCAGTGCATTCGGATTTCTGTGTCTGGAAGAGTTATGGATAACTGCATTGCTGTTAGATGTTTGGATTGTATTCTCAGTTTCAGTTTCAGTTGTTAATAGCTCGGAGCTAAATTGCATGTTGAATTTTTATGTCTTCTCCAGTCGTAAAAAAATTAGTAGCAAACGAACCCATCCATGCTCATGCACTTCTAGTATATAAAGGAATTTTACGAGATTCTTGAAGTTCAACTTAGCAAAATGGTTCGCGGTGTTGTGGGTGCTGGTGAGATTGACTGGGCAAAATATCTTTACGATGACGGAATCGGGAACACTAAGCCCGAAGAGGTATCAGTGATTCCTAAAAATATTGTCTCAGAAAGGAGAAAAAGGCTTGAGGGTCTGTTGTCAAAAAGGAAAACATCTGAAGACGAAGAGGATGGACAGGAAGCTTCTTGTGGGGATGGGAAAGTTGATTTGGTTAGATAGATATTTACACTAACTACTTGATTCTCTGCTGATAAGAAAAAGCAAATAGATAGTTTTACCACTTAACCTATACGTTTTTAGTTTGGTTGAGGTGCTGAGAATGTAACTAAAATGTGTGAAGTGTGAAATGTGGAAGCAGGTTAACTATAGGGACTTTGAACGCGTTTATTTCCATGCTAATGAATGTTTGTATTATGATTTTACAGTCGTCAAGCGTAGAGAAGCGGCATGCAGTTCTGTGTTTTGATCCGAATGTAGACCGTTTTTCGGTGAAAGATCTGAACTCAACAAATGGGGTACGTACACGTTCGCTTAATCTCAATTATTTCCAAGCATACACTATTTTAGTTAAAGAAGTGTGCGTACATATGATGTAAATGTGTGAAAACATATGGCTTCCGCATATCGTCAAACCCGATTCCGGTGCCAAGTTTGACGGGCGCTTTAAACTTAAACTCGAGAGAGCTTAAATTAAATAAGGCCTTGAATAAGTTCCAGAAAACAAATATTTTCTACAAACCTTTCCCTGTCTATTTTGTTTGTGGTGTGAAAATGTATCTGTGCAATATCACAGATACTTTGAGTGGCCTAAATTTCATGTGCTCTAAAACTTGGTCTTGATTTACGCCTATTTTATTTTCAGACTTTTCTCAACAACCAGAGGATCTCCTCAGATCGTCCCGAGAAGCTCAAGAATATGGATCTTCTTCGTTTCGGATATGATATCCTCTTTCATACAGCCAGAGCACATTATAAATTTTTATTTAGTGTGCGTACGTACGGTTGGTCTGTTTTGGGTGAGAAAATGCCTCGCGGTTTGAAGTGCAGTTTGTTGTCAAGAACTTTATCCAATAAGTGAATTCTAAAGTTAGTTTAGGTGTAGATTATAGGGACCCATAATTTTAATAGGTGTGTGTGTGGGATTATAATTCAGTCGAGCATGTCATTAGTGCCGATTGTGAAATTATCTACAGATATAGTGCCGACGGGGCCGTAACGTTAAGGTTTAATGTTTCCTGTTTCTCAATATACAAACTCAGAGATATCACAGCACCGTTCCCTCAAGAAGTTAAATTCAATTAGAGGGTTTATAATCGCGTAAAGAGACTAATATGCGTAGCAATTATTGAATTGACGAGTTTAATAGCAAAGTGAAGCCTTAATAATAGTACAAATACATAGTATGTGTTTACTTGTATCGATATCATTACCTTATCTTGTATGCAAGTAGTCGTATGGACGGACATGAATACACGTCCGAAGGAGTACACGAATGAGATAGGTCGACGATTACAATCCATATTTTTGTAAGTCACAAATCCACGGAGGGATTGTAAAGAGTTTTTATAGCTTATGTTCAGACACTTGTATGCATTATGTATTATACGCATTGTGGTGTTTGGACTAACAATTCACAGTGTATTATTTCCTGCAACATTTGCTGAGTGTTGAGGGGGATTTTTTTCATTCCCAAAGCACTCACCTGTCTAAAAGCCCGTTTTACATTAAACCACATTGAGCCACATTCTTTTTAAGTTAATTCCTTTACAAAACAACTCAAAAGAGGTAGATTTAGGACTGTATAATCTTTTTGACTAGAATTTCCATCCGTTCTTTCAGTCTTGAGTGGAGTTGAATCGCTGAGTTTGTAGGATCGAGGATTAAGGTTTAGCTATAGAATTACGTGAATGGGTAAACTTCTTGCCCTATATTTTTATGGTTACGAAGCAGAACGATTTCCAGTTATAATTTGATTGGAATACCGTAAACCGTGAGGCATTTTAACTTGAGAGAGTTGATCTTAAGTAGGTAAACCATCAAGGTGGTTAGTTACGTGTTTTCTAATGTTGAATGATACTTCAACGTATACAAAAATTAATATTTTATCATAATTTCCTTAACTATTACTTTTGCTGTGGGATAAATACATCCTAATTTATACGAAATCCGGTTGGGAAGTGCTTCGGGTCCTGGAGTTCAAAATGAACAGCGAAACGTGACTTACTCTCCCACAGCGAGTGATCCTGGTTTTTGTGCTGGTGGTGTACCACCTGAACGTTTTTCGCATGTGATGCAGGTCAGTTTATCATAAATTTGAAAACATTTTTGCATAAAATCCAAACTGGTTTTCCTGCCTTAAATGGCTAAGCCGTGGGTGCTCCAATAGGATAGATTTTAGGTTTGGTCCATCGTCATTCAGCGAGGCTTAAAAGTAAAATTCAGTTTTTTTCCTATCCAAAAGTTTGCTGAAAATAAAAGCTATGAATATCGATGAAAACTTTGTGCCTAGTTTACCTTTTGTGGATGTGAAGTTTAATTTTATTTAAGTTTGTCGATTGCTGACAAAAAATATGACTTAAAAGGATTTTGGTATGGGTGACTTGTTGCATGAAGAAGCGTTGTTTTTCGATGCAGTATTCAGTCTAACATTTCGTGCTTTGCCAATTTAGGGTGAGGCAGAAATCAAGATTTTATATAGTTCTACTGTAATCAATTAAAAATGTTTATGCATAGCTGGCGTTGTGTTTACTTTGTTGATTTTTCATGTTTATTGATGAGCTTTGCGGTTGCGTAATTATGATTATGGAATTCATCCTCCCTCATCAATGTAGTATCAATTTAGTATACGCATAGTGTTATGGTTGGGTTTTCAAGCTAAAAATATAATGATTTGAATTTCTACATTCTAAAAGTCTATTATGTTATTGATTACAGCAGAGTGGTAGAGGAAACAGTCTGTACGGAAGTCGAGTTTCATCTCCCTCCCTAACATTGGACAGTGGACGAGGCTCCAGCTCAGCTCCATCCAGTCCAGCCAAAGAAATGAGTCCTGTGTCAAACGTAGCGTCTTCCAATCTTCAAGCATCGCCAAGTTTTTCTAGGAAAATGGCCAAACCTCCTCAAGATCCTGTTAGTATATCAAAAGTAAAAGAACAAAATGTTGGGGGAAGTGGTGATTTAAGGCTCACGTATTCTGCCAAGAGTCTCGATAAAATACGAAAAGACTCCTTAGAAGACGAAATTAACAACGCAGTCGATAGAATCATGTTTCCACAAGGTGTTAGACCCCCATCGAGGAACTCTAGTGCAGTTATTAGTGACTTCGAGGCTGATTTGAGTGTGCCAAATGAGATTTTCGATGACCATCTTAAACTGCAAGAAGTGGATTCTTCGGAAGCCAGTACGTCTTTTAAACAAGGTAGAGCCTTAACCAACTTTATTTGTGTTTCTGAAAGTAAATATTTAAAAATTGCAAGTAATGTTCGAAATTAAAAAAAAATTGAAATGTCTAATTATTTCGACATTGCCATTCCTATTTTCTCTGGGATGTGGGATGAGATATGAGATTCGTGTCTCTTTGCATGTTTTAAACAATTCTTTTATGCTTCTGCATCTCACTTGTAACGCATCACTGCTTTCTGAAAAGCATGAGCTAAAAATCATGAGAATTTCTTCAATAAAATTGCAGACGGAATGTCACGGCCACGCTCATTAAGTGGTGGTAGTCTCGATGGAAATGCACCAAATGCACCTTCTCCCTTATACGGCACTCCTCATTGGTGGCCACAAGAAGAGAACTATTCTCCTAACGATGATAATGACGACGAGCATGATGAACCACCTTCGGTTTCCCAAATTATTAGAGGTATAAAAAGTTCATTGTGCTTTTTACTCTACATTTCGTCTTTATTTATTGTCGTACTTAGCTTTTGTAATTTATTTTCTCTGTCAAAATAATGAAGGCAGCGTAATTTGTTATCACTAAATCAGTTATCATTGCGTTAAGATGAGTTTTTTTATCGCACCCCTTGGCTTGCTTGTGATTTAGAATACTTTTGAAACCTAGCCTGATAGTTCGTTGTGAAGTCTGCCCTGTATTTTTGGTACCTTTCTACAGTATTTATCCCAAGATTATGTACGTAAATGCTTAACTGATTAATCTTAAGTAGAGCTAGGATGATGGAGGGATGAACTTTCATAGATGTCTGGTTTATTTTAGTTGAGAACCATGAGTTTGCTTAGCTCTTTACTTAGCTTTCCATCACTTAACTTTTGCTCAAGGTGGTGATTGTGTAAAATGCTTAAATTTCTGTTAACCGATCTTTATCTGATAAATTAAGATTTAAGTTTACGCTAACTCCTTGGGGTAGTTTAAAAGCCGTTTCGCTTCAGAGATTTACCTTATTATGTAAAAGCAAAAATGTGTTCATAGTTTATAAAAAAAATGTAATGATCATAATACTAGAATTCCACTAAATGTCTCATTTGAACTCTAACCCCACCCAGTCAGACCTGATGCTTATAAGTTTAGAAATAACTTTCATTTTTACTTGCTCCCATGCGAATCAGCTTTAAGTCTAATAAATTAGTTTCAGTTGGGATGAACGAAGGGTTTGTAGAGGATGTTGGCTCTATTTGTGTTGTTTGGCTTTGGCATGGGAATGTTCGTTGGAGATATAGATCAACTAGGACAGTTCAGTATATCAGATAAGCATTGATTCTGATGCGGAAAACGCAGTCCATGTTCGTGATTTCCCGTGCTTATCTTATGAGACATAAATAAGTTGTTTTATACAATTTTTGCTTTATTTAAAAAAATTTAATTTTCACTTTTATTTCAATTTCAGACGACGGTAAGGATTTCCACGCAAGCAAAACAATGGAAAAGCTAAGTTTACAATCCGAGAGCAACAAAAGCTTTGAAAGTGACACACAATCTGATGTTATAGTGACGGAAGGCAAGAAATACGAGCCTATGGCTTTTACAATAGATTTTGACGATGGTCCGAAAAAGTTTGGAATCGCTGAACCTATAAGTAAATTCGTCCCAAGGCATCGAAGAAACCTGAGCTCCACAAAGACTGATGACTTTGCTTCCAGAAAAGAAAAAGATGATAACTCAAGAAAAGAAACCGAATCGTCCTCAATGGCACTATCTAGGCTGGCCTTAAATAATACAGTTATCGATGTTAGCGAGGTTAAATCTGGTACGATTCCAAGCACGTTGAAGACTTCAAAGATTGCAAAAATGTCTTATGAACGTAAAAATGGCTCTCCTGCAGATATCGAAATCAGAGCAACATCCAGCAAACCGACTTCTGAATCATCTAATAAATTAACCAGACCGAAACCAGAGCTTTCGTCGCGGTTATTCAGTTCAAGGCAGCAAAATTCTTTAGAAACAACTGAAATGCGTAGAAGTGATCTCTCATCGAAAGACATTCCTAAAGCAAAGCCGGTGGCCCCCAAAAGTGATATTAAAAAGCAGACGGAACGATCTTCTGCCTCCACGAACCAGAACTTGATAGATATGGAGAAAGAGGACGCATCTAGTGAAACTGGAACGTATACAATAGAGAAAGATAATCCCGATGTCGAGAAGGCGAGAAAAAATATCGAAAATTTGTTTGGAATGGACGGTAAAAAGATCAACAATGAAGTAAGCGCTTGTGGAGTTCATGATTCCGAACCCTCCGTAAGCTCTGGAGCACCTGAATGGGTTAGAGAATGGGCTGAACAAGCAGCTCAACAGCATATGAAGATCAAAGGTTAGTGTATTTAAAATGTCTCTAATTTCATGGTCGCTAGGTTTGCGGGTTGGGTTTTACAGAATTAATTTGCTACTTAAATTTTAACAGATCTGAATCCGTTAACTGACACTCAATTATTTTTACAAGAAACTGAGAGTGTAGTAAGCGCAATGCAAGAAAGAGTGACCCGAAACCTCTCAAATAACAACAGTTCTCACAATTCCGACTCCGATGATGAGGCTACCTTATCCCACAGCCCTCCAAAAGCAGTAAATAAATTCAGACGTCCTATTTCTACCAGAACTAGCCCACTACCTCGAGAGGCGTCTGTTCTTTCAGATTCTGGTTATCAGATTGGATATCAGTCCGACAGTTCTAATGAGGGTTTACGGGAGTATAAAAACATTGGAGCTAAAACAAACAAAGCGTTTAAGTAAGAAATTATGTATTCCGTACTTGATTTTATATTTTATCAAGCACTGTAAAACGTTACACAGTGTAAATGTTAAAAGTTTTTGATCAGTAATTTATGTTACTATTAACTCATGTTTTTTATATGGTAGCATAAGAAGAGGTCGTGTCATTGGGTACGAATCAGATAGTTGTGCAGCTACAGCTCTCAATAGACATAGTCTTACATTACCAGTTCGAGGAATATCACCAAGACCTCCTGTGGGCAGTGTACCTGCAGCCAACACATCTTTTGCCCGAAATGACGGTGGCCGCTATAGTCTTCGTATGCCCAAATCTAGAACTTTACCAAATCAGGTACTATGGCTACATATGCAATTGTCATGCAAGATCAAATACTAGATTTATAAACATCTCTGTATAGAAGCGTACATTATCCATTGTTTTCTGAATTCATGGTTTACCTGTTGATTCAGATGCCTCCACCAATAGCAAAGCCGCGTGCCTCCCCAACCCCAGGTCCGAGAACTACCAGCTCGAATAGCAAGGTAGATTATAATGCCAATAGAAAATCAACACCCCAAATGACTGGTGTGAACATTCGTAAGCCCCCATCAGGGAGTCGAAGTAACTCTACGTTAACTGCAAAGGAAGTGGAATTAGCTAATTGGAAACGAAGGAAAAGTTACGATCCGATGAGGGCGGCTGCAGAAGGACGAAAAAAGAGAGAATCGTCTTCGGCAATTGAAACTTCAGTTGAAGACGTTACTCCAACCAGGTATGAGTATTAACATTTCTTAGCCTTTTTTATTCAAAGTGGTTCGAAGCACTCAAGTCAAGCCAGTTTAATATATTGTTTGATCCGACTGGTTACTAGCCGTGGAACTTTAAAATACGAAAATTAATTACCAAATAGTATTTTTTTTCAGTTTAAGCAAACATTCTGCAGCAGTTATGAGTAAATCTATGTCATTCCAAATGGAGAGCAGTTACAATTCCAAATGCAACTCGGAAGAAGAGGATATGATTTATGTGGTGGATGAGATGGACAGTTCTCATTCTAATTCTCCTATTCATATCCCCATGTCTCGTGGTTCTCATGATGAAAATCATTATTACGGACATGGACTCCCTCATCCAGCTTTGCGACCTAAGAATAAGCTAGAGGTAAATCTATCCTCATTCTGATACTTTTTACATGATTTTACTATTAGTGACATTTAATACAATAAAATAACTGCGTTATATTTCACTCAGGCGTTGGATAACTTAGTCATAGCCACCATCCACAGTCTTTCCAACAAAGTTAGAACTTCATCTCGTCAACTGCTAGAAAAACTACAGTAAGTCAGTATTACTCTACTTTGATGTTAACGTTATGTTTAAGTTTACATTGTAGTGTGATTTTTGATTGTAATGTCTTGAATAATATTTTAAATAGAGTGCAGCATGCTGACAACGAAAATGGAGCACTCCTAGAAGAAATGGTCTCCCAGCTTAAGGAACTTGAGATATCTAACAGCAGCTCCTCTCCGAATAAGAGCCCATCTCGGGAGTTATCTGGAACGTTAAAAAATCTAAAGAAATTGGAACAAGTAATTTTAGGTAAGACATTATTGTAATTTTTTTGAAGCATTGAATTCAAAAGTTCTAAATCGATTCATTTGTATTTTTGAAAATAGTTCTGGATCGGGTTTTATGTGATGATTCTGGATCTGATGTGAACACATGAGGATATTTTTATTGCGCTGCTTCTTAAAAGAGAAACAATCGTGTCTTCTGTCGCTTTTCATTATGCAACTAGAACTACCTAGGTATTTTGAATCTTTGCAGCAAGCTGGTCTAGCTTTTAAATATTTCTGAGCCTATTAGCAACTAACGAATAATTTTTATACTCCATCAAAAATGCATACCGAATAGATGTAGAACTTGAGAAAATTGGCAAGGCCAATCCCTTCAGGTGATAAATTTCCTTAGCTCTCCTGCTTTATTAAAACGTATCATGTCGTGATCAATAAAATATATTATATGATGCTGTACATTTCACCAGTTTTGAAAAAGATTTATTGTTTCTATTTAGCATAGTTTTCAATTTCTTCCCATAAGAAGAAAGTAGCTTGTTCGTTTGGTCAGTATTGTATTCTCAGGGCTTGTAGAAACATCTAGGGCAGATAGGACGCTATGGATTGAAAGGTGTATCTATCAACGCTTCAAATAGCAAAATCTATGTCTCATATGTTTAAAAAGCCTACCGGTTTAGAAACTTTTGTATGAGCTTTTGTCCCTCAACTTCTCCGTTTTTCTTGATAAAATTTTGGTAACCAGACCATGTGTAGCAGTAATTGGCGATATCAGAAACTCTGGTTTCCATATCGTGATACATTGAATCGTCCCTTTATAAAAATGTCAACATTAAATTGTAAACTATAGTTAATTATTCAAGTAATCATATCTGCTGGAATTAACGAACCTAGTGAATTCAGCATAAGGAGTTACGAATTCAACATATCTATTGTCCACGATCTTCCTCTCCTCAGCCCAGTAACCATTCAAATCAACTGCATAAAGCTGTGATCACAAATTAATATAAGATTAAGAGAAAAACTTAATTTACCGTACAAATTCCGAAGCCAACAATGGCTTGTATTTAGGCAAGGTGTATTTCCCAAGATAAACTTCCCTACTCTGATCAAATACATAATTTCCTAAGTCCACGGAATAGAACTTGCAGGGGACATTAGTTGTTGAGTAAAAAAAAATAAACAGTAACTTAAAATTAGATTATTGAATTAAATTAAACGAGACAACAAAGCATAAAAAATGCAAACGATCGTTTGCATAAACTAACATCATTCAGAGCGTCATCCAAAGATTTGTTTTTGCTAGGATCGGCATCCCATCTAAACCGAGGGAACTCATAGCCATACAGACACATTATTCCACCGGGTGACAAAACCCTGCTCCCTTAAAATCGTTTAAAAAAACAATGACACTGACACAATGACATTGAATACTACGAAACAGTATAATTAATCTGAATATTTTATTTATTAGTTCTAATGAATGTTTCATTGGCATACCTTCCTTGTAAAATCTTGGTAGATCAAACCTTTTCAAGAATTAAAACAGATTAATACAAAATTAATCTATTATTGGAAGAAATGCATTACACATAAAGAATAATATCTAATTACCAATGAGCTGCTTGTGAAACTGATATCTAGAACAACAAAAACTTTTAAAACCTTGAATCCCTGCAGTTTGCACGAGTATCCTTCATGATAACTACAATATAATAGCATACCAATTGAACAGCTTTATTTGGCTCTGGTATCTCCTCCGCAGGGCCAACTCTGCATTTACAATTAAAAGTAAATTAATTTCAAATACAATGAGACCTACCTAAACAGTTTTTTCAAAAATTGCCAATCAATCAGATTTATTAAGTTGGATTTCAATATCAAATATACTTTAGTTGAGTACAACCTAAATCGCAGTCTTGTACTAAAAGCTCTGGAAACCAGATTTACAGTTGCATTTTCTAAATAGATTGACAAGATTGAAGGGAAAGCCTTAAGCGAAATTATCAACTCTTACTGGAATGTGACATTTGGAATGACAGTCTTCTCCCTCGCCTGTCCAACCTGTGCCGAACTTATATCTGTCCCTACCACCTTTTTGAAATGCGGGGCTAGAAAGGCAGTGCTTTGTCCGCTACCACACCCCACGTCATAAGCTAATTCCAAATCCCCCGTGTACTGCAAAAGCAAACAAGGTTCGAGAGAGCAATACATTTCAATATTTGATTACACATAACAACCTTGTAATTTTTACCCCTCCTCCATGGAAAAGAGTAAGTGAGTCATTAACATATTTCTATGATTCAACACATGTAAATGAATTGACAAACCTTTTCTTTAAGAAAAGAAATCATCCGTTCAATTAAAGCGGTCGGTGGGACTGGTCTGTATTTAGCGTAGATCATTGCATGAGCTTTACCCTCAAAGTATCTATGGGCCATTTCAAAGGTATTCAGTAGGGGAAATACTAGGGTCAAGTGTGAAAGGTCACAGAGGGTGAAAGTTCATAAGAGAAAGGAGAGTGAACTTTCTACGTATGGACTTGGGAGTTGGAGGAGAAAGTTGTTCTAGATTTGTTTTGAATACAATTCTCGCGCCACAGCAAGCCCCGCGGAAGACGAAAGGAGTGAAGATAGTGAGGAATTTCTCTCATAATTTTTGAAAGAGGTAAAAATATACATTAATTGCTTCCTTTTATCTAAAATTTATTCACAAATATCATAAGTCACAGTGAAGGATGAAGATTTTCGAAATTTTATTGGGATCTGTCCATTTTTCCTCGTTCTAGGATTTATTAGAAGAACAAAGCGCATTGGTTTCGTCACTCTGGACTTGATAAAATTTTCGAAATCCGTGTTTTATTTTCTTCCACTGAAAATTCTGGAAAGGTCCAAAGTCCGTTTCACTACGGGTGACCTTTGACCTCAGCCTGAAGTCCACCTTAGGAGCATCGAGAATAATTTTTGTTCATCATCCTTCCATAATTCTCATTTCCTCCTTTGTTAGAAGATGTCGGAGACGTCGCAGTCATCCCTTTTGCTCCGGAAACAACTTACAGGTAATGGTTTTGTTTTCAAACTAATTCTTCCGAAAGATCGTGGTGATACTTTTCGAGTGGAAAGGAGTCTTGGAGTCTTCAATTGTCCAGTAATCTTTGGGTTTTTTTTGGATGGATTACTCACTTCCAGGAGGGTGGTTCATAAATGTTGTGAAAATATTTGTCTGTTAGGGATATGCTTTTAATTTTTTAAGGTTTTCATCATCCATTTTGAGTCAAAATAGTCTTGTTTTATTTTACCAAATTCAAGGTGAATAGATAAGCTAAAAAAACATTATTTTAGAAGATGTGATACCACAATTTACCAATTACCACTTACTTTTGGCTAAAATTTTGCTTGTAAATTATATGCATGATAGAAAAGCATAACTGTTAGCACATATAGTTCTTGTCTTAATAATTTAGTGTTTTAATTTTTCGATTTTCGTAATAAATAATAATTCAGTTCTTGAGCTGGGTAATATTCGAGAGAGTGTTTCCTAATATCATTGGAATTATAGCCAACATTTGTTTTAGCAATGATCATTACTGTAATTTTTTCTTGAAACTTTCAGAACTGAACAAAAATCCTGTGGAAGGCTTCTCCGCTGGTCTTATCGATGATATTGATATCTACAAGTGGGAGGTTTTGATCATCGGACCGCCTGAAACACTCTAGTATGATTTAAAGACTGTTAAATATATTATGCACACATTTTATATTGGAAATTTACAATCATTATCAATTTTTGTTTCCTTTAGTGAGGGGGGTTTCTTCAAAGCTCATCTGTTCTTTCCCAAGGAATACCCCCATCGCCCTCCAAAGATGAAGTTCATTACTGAGATTTGGCACCCAAATAGTAAATACTGCTTTTAATTAGTATCATAAGTCTGTGACGAGCTATTGAATATTCAATATTATAGTGTTCAGAGAGCCATTTGAAATGGTTTATCTTTTGCCAAACTTAATTTATCTTCTATTTTCAGTCGAAAAGAACGGTGACGTTTGTATTTCGATCCTCCATGAACCTGGAGATGATAAATACGGATACGAAAAGGCATCGGAGCGGTGGCTTCCAGTTCATACAGTGGAAACTATTCTTATATCAGTCATCTCAATGTTGGCTGACCCTAATGACGAGTCTCCAGCTAATGTTGACGCAGCTGTAAGATATTGTCAAAACTCTATGAATTAAGATCTTCTGTTATAAGTTTCAGAATTTATTTTACTTAAGCAAACCTGTTAATTATTACAGAAAGAATGGCGAGAAAATTTCCCGGAATTCAAGAAAAAAGTTGCCCGTTGCATTAGAAGAAGTCAAGAAGAATGTGAGTACAAGGCTAATCTTAGTATTTAATACTTGTTTTGTAAACTTTCTCCAGAATCTAATATTCCTATTTTTCAACAGAATGACTTATTGAACTAGGAAATCGTCGTAAGAGATCCTCTCTATCCAAAGTCAATGAGAGGAAATATCGCAGCGAAAGTGGAATGGTGGATTCTGGTTTCATTGGATTTGTAAATGTGTGAAGTGAGGATGCATGTACTGATTGTGATCGTCATTCATCCTTATGCATAGTAAATTGGCATTAAGATATTGCAAGTACATTTCTGTACTTTAAATAAGTTAATCGGAATTAGAATCGTTAGTATTCGCGAGTTCAAGAATAATTCGTTGTATTATAATAATTATACTCGCTGCTTCTTTGTATCCTTTTTTGTGTAATTAAAGCTGCGTTTTCCTGACATTTCTTGGATCTAATTATTTGAATCCCACAGCATTTATTTGAACATTTTTTTATTAATTTAAGTAAGACTACATTTTTAGAAATACTAGTAAAACGAAATTCAACATCTAGAGATCTTTACAGTAATTAATGCACTAACCCAAAAACCTCTAAAGCAGACAATCATAATTTAAAAATCGTTGGAACATCGATCGTGGCATTTAGTTAATCATTCGTACATGCCCATGGCCTTACCCGCCTTACGGTATTCCCAGCCAGTTTAAAAACTTGCTAGAACGATAAATTGTGTATATTATTTATGAACACTTATACTTACATGTTTTGAAATGCCTACTCATTAACACGTATCATCGAACATAATACAACGAGCGAGCAACTTGTATCTTTCACCATTGAAGAACATACTTATAGTTTTTTCGTTTACCTTCATGGAATTGATTTAACTAATATTTATATTAATATCATTGATTCGAAACATGTAGCATCACACAAAAGCCCCTATCACTATAGGCATGCAGAAAGTATGACCCTAAAATTTCTTGATGGCAGGTTAAGAAATTTCCCGGCCAACAATTCCCTATCATTTGTGCGTATTTGCTTCCATATAATAACATTAAAATAAAATTACACATTTAAGGAGACTGGTTGTATGACCTCCTTGAAATTCATGACTAGCAAAGATTTTTTGAGAGAGATATAGTTCCAGAGGTAGTATAGGCTGGAGAAGGTAGTTTGGTCGTATTTATGTAAAAATAATATTGTTGGATTTGATAGTCCGTGGCAATATTTCTGATTGAGTGACTTACGACCAGGACAACCATGACTTCAAACCTGCTGCAGCTGCATAAACTGGATTTGTAGGATTATCATCTGTATTAGGGGTTTCTGTGGTCCCACTTGTTTCCCCATCTTGAGATGGTTGATCTTGTTTTTCTTCTCCTGACTGTAACTCTGCATTAGCACTAGACGCTAATACCCCATCAGCATTAGCCGCTAATACTTTGATATTTGTTTCTTCTTGCATCTTCTTCTCATAATCCCGAACGTCTTCTACTGTCATTCCATACCTAAAAAAATAAAATTGTAGTTTCATTCGTACATTAAAAAGATAATTTAAGTACACATACTACTATAAACACTACTAACCATTCATCAATCCATGCGAAGGCCTGACGGTGACCAAGTAGAAGAATATCTCGAATAGCCTTGAATTAAAGAAATAGTATTTTAATGGACTATTTTGATTTGCAATGCAGTTTTGCTAATATTGGTGGTTGTGTTGTTATTAACTGTATTTTTTATACCTTCTGGGCGTAATCTTCGACTCTAGTTTGCAATCCCCAGACCTCAAAGCTTATTTTCACCAGTTTATAAGAGCACATAATAGGCTCAAGTTCCTGACGCCAACCTTCTTTAAGTGGTCCTCTATTGGTCGTTTTTGACTTGAAGAATTTGGGATCCTCGTTATCTTTGTAGTGTTTCGGAGCGACCTCATCATATGCAATATCGATTTCATCCAAAACTCTTGCTGCTAGCTCTTCCGGCGTCAACTCAAGACACTTATAGGAGAAACAAGGAATTTTATCAACAATTGGCAATAGATTAATTTCAATGATATACTCTTGGTATAATATCTTACATTTTCCGACGTTCCTGGATTGTTTTCGTACCTTGTCTTGATGAAAATACTGAATTTAGGGAGGAATGAGCATGTATACTCAGTTCTGGAAAAAAAATTGTTATATACTTTACAAATTTCAAATCGAAATAGAAAATAAACTTCTCTATGTGGTTTAATAGCTCACTCGGTGTAGGGGTAGTAATTCCACGCTTTTTCTATGATATAAAACACCCTTGGTGTGATCGATTGAAGCCAATACGGCAGTCGACTGGAATAATAAAAACAATAGATTTACATAAATTCTATTAGGCATGAATGTACCACGCAATCCATTACGATCTCTAATCTCTGGCTTCAAAGAAAAACGTGGATACCTCGAAAGATGAATTCTTTTTTCCGTATACTGCCCCTTTCCATGCATAGGGTCATTGTGAGGAACATTATGGATTACTTCTACACCATCACCAGCCTCTGATTGCTCGTGGCTATGCTTAGCTATCATGTACAGTTGACCAATTTGATACTGATGGACAAAAAACAAAAGCATACTTTAATTTATAATTACTTCACTTAACAAACTTCATCCCATCCCTTCCTTACTGACTGGCAAGTGGTAACCAGAATTTAGCCCACGATCTCAAATTAGTTCTTAGAAAGTTAGGTTCATACATGTTTGCTTGTTACTGTTGTTTTTACTCCCAACAAAAATGTATTAAAAGGTAAAACCAAAAACCCTCACCTCTTCGATGCTGATGGGCATGGCAATTCGATATTCCTTGGTCAACATTTTGCGGCTTCTCCGGTTACAAATACTATGCTGCTAGACAAGAATTTGACAATCTTAGATGCAGTTTTCCCAATTAGTTTCGAAGACTCTAATAATAATTCAAACCAAGTTAGATCGGGCTGTCGCAGTTTAGAAGTTAATTATTGATTTGAAAGGAGTTTAGTAATAAGCATAAGTAAAGTAAAGCCAACAATGATAAAGCAGATCAATTAAATTAATCGTTTCTTATTTCATCGATTGATCGATTAATTATTCAGCCTTGTTTTAGTTCTTACAGAAATGGACAGTGCAGTAGAGTAAGTCAGAGGAATTTCAGAATTAGGATTTGAGAACAGCCAGAGACCAATTCTTTTTTACCGCATCTCCTCTGACGTCATATCTTCAACTTCAACCGAGACATAGAGCCAGCAAATATATAAATCCAAACTGCGTTTAAATGTGTATTTTTTGTATTATAAATTGTTTTTTTAAATCTCAGCAAGCCGATTTCAGATCACTTATGAGCTTTTCCAAGTTGAAGAAAATTCACTACTCTACCAAAGATTTAAAAAATATCACTTCGATATTATGCTATAAAACGAAATCAAAAGCGAATTTTAATGTTAAATTGTTATTTAATACAAGGGTAATGCTAAAATTCGTAATATTTCAGTCAAGCTCTTTCTTTACATCGAAATATATAAACGGTAGGACGCATGTGAGATCCTTCAAAAATCTTTCAGTACTTAAGTAGTAGAAGTGCTTATTATCTGACTCCTCTCAGTCGATAATGTAGAACAATTGGTTCGCTTCCGACGCTTTCTACTCATCGCATACGATACAATATGCAAATATCTTTGTATAATCTTTTAAACAAAACAATTTCAGAGAATAAATAAATCCATAACTTTAAGTGTGAAAATTTACAGTTTAAACTCACATTGTACTACTTTAGGTTATAAAATATCTCTAAGAGTTTTCTCTTCCAAAGCTCTATATAATCTCTGCGTCCACAGGAGAGTCACTGAGTCGTTGATGACGACTTCGTTTGTGTTGCGTTAAGGCACTGTTTGTGATGTGACCCTTGAATTTAAAAAAAAAAGATGCTAAGTAAGTATTATTCAATAAATTAACTGTCGCAAATAGAATCTTGATACATACCTTTCCACAAATCTCACATACGTATGGTCGTTCCCCTGTATGCTGCAACATATGAGTCTGGAGAGTTGTCTTTTCTGAAAAGCTTCTCTTACACATATCACAGCAAAACGGACGCTCTCCACGATGCAAAGCCTCGTGTCTTCGTTTATTTGAAGGTTGACTGAATTTCTTAGGGCAGTACAAGCAAGAGTAAGGTTTCTCACCTAGAAAATAGGACGTAAGGATTGGTGATATTACATAAGTAAATTTGTAATAGTACCATTTTGCATAATTTTGTAGGTTTGATTCATCTAATTCTATCAAGAATTTTGAAATATTGAATTCAAGAATTAACTGAAACTGAGAAGCGATACCAAATCATTCACGAAAATTTTTCCAAAATATTGTAGAGCCAGATGTTTATAAAATATTATTATGTAATGAAAAATGCAGTATTGATGCATTTTTAGGGATTTGACGCCCCTTTTAAAGATTATAAGTTGAGACTCAACGTAAATTGTTTTAAAAATTATTTTATGTAGTCCAAAACTTCAATTTGGACGCTAAGTCAACATTTTGCATTAATTTTTTGTAATTGTTCCAGAAACATATAATGGTGAACATTTTCATAAAGTAGCGAGAGACTCTACTTAGAATTTATCAATGTCCGAGTTGTTAAAAAAATTGTCAAAACAATACCCCACAAAATAATAAAAAGAATCAGAAAAAAATATTGAAATAACTATTCTCACCTGTGTGAATCCTCATATGATTAGTGATCTAGAATTTAAAAAAAATTATGTCCTACAATGAATTTTCGTTAAAAAGTTAATAGTTATTATTAATGAAAAATACCACTTACAGCAGATCTGTGTTTAAACTTATCGGAGCAAATCGAGCAGGAGTATGGTCGTTCATCAGTATGTCTTCTCACATGTTTAGACATATCTGACCTAGCTGCACAAACCTTGCCACATATTTTACAACCATAAGATCCATCGGGTGTTGGTTCTAAAGCGGTTGAAATGATTCATCGATAAATATATTAAATTATTGTAAGTCTATGTCTGTGAAATGTTATTTTTTACCGATTAGAACATCCGATGCAAATGCTGTAGCAGAACTTTCTGAAACGTCCCTTTCATCCTCATGTTCATGTTGTTCTCGAATATGACGGTCCAAGCTGGGCTTGATGTAAAATGAATCTCCACAGAAAGGACAATCCAAACCATGGGCGGAACGATGATTTTTTAGATCTACAACAGAATTAAACGTAGACGTGCATTTGATGCATTTGTAAAATGGCTTGCTCTCTTGTTCCTCAGATGCTCCTGCTTCCAGGGTACCATTGTCAAAACTTTCTTCAAAATGTGAAAATTCTGCTTCGGTACTATCGCAAGAGTTACTTTCCATTTGTTCTCTCTTTACTAAATTTTCCGGTTCTGGAAGAATCAATAAAAAATAAAATTTTACCATAAACTACAATGCCATTGAATTTGGTGTCGAACAGAGTCTCACTGAAGTCCAACAATTCATACCTTCTTCGTAGTTAGTAGTATTTTCCTCCAACGCTCTTTCATGATTGGAATGAGCAATTGAACCATTTCTAACACTGACCGTTCGAACAGTTGAACTACTTGGTGGAGATGGATAATCTTTTTCATTCGAATCACAGGCCTGTGCAGGGGTTCCATTGTGAACATCAGTTTGATCCGTTTCATCTTCTTGCTTTAAATTTTGAGGTTCATCAGTGTCAGAGCCATATCTCAAGATTTCAAAATGCTCACCATTTTCCACATGATCAATCAGTTCATTTGGACTATCAGGCAATCAGACACAAAATTAAATTTATTAAACGAAAGCAGCATTTTTTAGAAACTCATACCTTTGAAATTTGACACAGCATAGCGCACATTGGTACATTGGAATGGACTGTTCCAAACTTTCCTTTCTTTTACGTTCGAAGCTCTGATTGGATTTAATTGACCAGACTGCTCCAGGGTTCATCATGTTTTAGAAACTTTTTCGTTACTCTGTAAAAAAAATCAAATCGTTGCATTTAAGTGAGCTATTTTTTCAAACGGTCAATTCTATATTCACAATTCAGAGAAACAGGAATCCATGAAAAATGGCACACGTGAACAGAATATTAGACAATTAATATAACTACTTAAATAAATGCACTTACGATATCGCTCATGTTAAAATGTTCATCTAAATTTTCTTAATAAAACTAAACACGTTTTTTGAAATACTCATTCTACTTTGTGTATTGAGAAATCCATAGAGAAAATTCGGCAAACGTGAACGTTGCCTGAGCAGTCAGTCCATAGACTTTATTTAATTAAAAGATGAAATTCGGTTTTACTTTCAACAAATAAAATATTAGTTAGGTGTTGTTTTGAACAAAAGTATACATTTTCTAGACTTTAGCAAATATTATCTATCATGTCTTGATAAAATGTTTATGCAAGTGCACATAGAATATATAATTGTTATGTGGACTCATTATGCATTAATAAGTTATGCTTCAAAACGGCAACAATTTTAAATTGTTTTTTTTAACTTTAACCCGATCATAACAACAAACTGTCGGAATCACAATTGATCGATCCTGATCTCAAAATTAGATTTAAAAAAAACGAAGAATTCTAAGTTTCTTTATAAATAAACACCAAAAATTCATTCTTCAATTGCGTACTTGTGACTTGAATTGATAGAAATTAATTTAAAACTCAATCTTTTATCCTTTCAATTCCAAAACTAGAGGGAAATAAACTTTCCACTTTCCATTCATATTGAGTGTATTATTTGTTTGTATTTTCAGAGATTTTTAAATACCTTTGTCTGTCACTGTCAGTTGACCTCAGGGTCTTCGCTCTGTAAATGTGTTTTCCAATTCCGCACGGTAAGTCTTCTGTTCGAAAAACGAACCATAATATCCACCGAATTTATAATAGTCATCAGCTTCACTTTACTACACAATACTACAGTTCAAGGTTCAAATCTATAAAAACAAGAAATACTGACAGATTAAAAACATCTCTGTGCAGCCACCACCGTTCCAAGGCGATAGGAATGCTTGAAATTTCCGCTAACCAGCAGCCTATCGATTTACATGGACAAATACTTGAATCCTCCTTCTTTCCTGGGTTCACTCCACATAGAATCTCAGTCTCATGGTTTCACTGCCCAAATAGCTGAATTTACTGTAAAAACTTCATTTTACCGAAATAAACCACACCCCCTGAACATCATGAAAACGACTTGCTTTAAAATGCTCATTTTACCTATTTTTAAAATTTTAATTACGCGGATTGGCGTTTGTCAGAAGGCAGGGAGGTGATTTTTAAAACGCCAATATGCAATACGCAGTTAGATAAAAAGAGTCAGTCAGATTCAGATAGAATCTTGGAAAATCCCAATACACTCAGATAGAATGTGAGTTGAAAAACACAATAACAATTCTCACAGGTAGAAAGTGAGTATAGGGTCGTTAGTCTATAGTAGGTCCCTGAAGTTGGCCCCTTCGTCGTCTAGCCCCCTCAAAGTTCAATTTTCCAGAAGTTGGTCTGATTCGAAATCAGAATTTTATAGTACTTACATCTCAAATTTTTTTTGCTCTTACGGATTTCGATTTCGTTGACTAAATCTAGACGGCGAAGGGGCTAACTTCAGGGACCTGGTCGTTGACCTTTCCACGGAAATCTATAGACACTCCAATAATTGGGTTGATGCTAGTTTTGAGACTTAGACAGTTTATTTATTCAACTGTCTAACGTTTGGGAGCATTTGATTTGCTAGTTAAAGATGTGTATACATGAACTAGATATGCATTGAGATTCAAGATTAAATCATTCCAGACGGTTCAATGACTGGAGCCGAGAGCTCGTACTCGAAATCTAAGTCATAGACGGTAGGTTTCATCGACTTCCGTCGAACACTAGTAGCCCGAGTGGGTGCCAGAAGAATTGTTTGAGCTGTTCTAACTCGCCCCATTTTCTTGGTCTCGCTGAGTTGTACTTTCTTTTCTGGCGTTTGTTTTTCCTGTTGCTGGTCTGATTTTTCGGTTTTAATTTTACGTTTAAATGCAGATGGGAGATCAGGAGCGTCTTCTTCATCGTCTAGAAGAGCCATGAGACCTTTCTCTTCAACTTCCCTTTTCACTTCCTCTAGCCAAGTTTCATTCTCGAACTCCGTTTGATCTCCGTTCGGTAGCATTTTACAATACTTGGAGAAGGTGCTTCGAGCTGTTATCAAACTTAGATTAATTTCATCTAACTTCTTCTGCAAATTAGCAACGTCTGACTCCATTTCATACTGACAGGCTTTTAGGCGAATGTACTCTAAGGGTTGAGGGGCCTTAGGAGCCACAAGAGATTAAGTTTAGAAGAGAGAAAAAATTGTAAATCAATCAAATCTCCAAATCCCGTGTTATTTACATGATATTCGCTAAGCTTCCTTTTCAGGCCATCCATTCTAGCATTTGTTTCGAGGATTAGGTTCATGTATTTTATATAAGTTTTTCCAAAGCTTTTCATCACCAATCGCTTTGACTCGATTTCACGTGCAAGTCTGTTGTCCTCTTGTGTCAACCGTCCAATGGAATCCTGATCTGACTTTAGAATTTGAAAGAAGTGCCCTATCAACAATTTAAAAATAATTAGATTGCAAAATCTTAAAGTATAATTAAAAACCAAACTATTTCGAAATTCATATTACCCGAAAGTTGCTTGAGATACTTTAATGATAAGTTCATCTCTTCCATCTCATCTACGAATATTTGGTTTTCACACATAAGATGCTCGAAGTCGATTTGGGAAATGGCATTTCCGGATTCTTTGTTCGTTCTAAGTTGATGAACAGCTCGTTTTTTTATTGCCATGATTTTACGAATCGACATTCTGGTTTTGGTCTCTTCAGCCGATATCTGGTTTCTCATCTTCCGCTTGAACCTTTAAATTACAAATCCTACGTTTTACAGCTTTTCGTCGCTTTGTCAGCGAGTAATGCTAATTAAGTAAATACATGAATTATAAGTAATCGTGTACTACTGATACCTTAGTATCATTTCAGCCATCAGTTTTCCAGTGACCGGGTGCCTGGCGTCTTTGATAATGCTTCTGAAGTCTTTTCTTAGATTTAACAGGAGTCGAATTGAATGTTTATGTGCGTCAATGTGTACTTGCACACCCCCTTCTTCTCTCAAAGCTAACGTTTCGTACTTGTAGAACTGATGTCTGAAATCTTCTTCTTCTTCCAAGGCAAACTTCAGTTTGTCTTCTATAGGAAGCCTTAGATTCAGTTTAAAAAATATGTAATCAAAACTGATGGCAGTGGTAGAATTTTTTAAAGCAGTGCAAGGACGAAATAATTTAATGCATAGATTTATACTCTTTAGCTGAACTCATCGAAAATCCAGGATAATCCGGATCTTCATCGGCAATTTCTTCAAAAATTGTATTCAGATCTAGCCGACGTGTGACATGAACTTGTTTGCTGGAACTACTCACAGCAGCTTTCCCATCCAAAACTGCCTTACTTGTTAACGCTTTAGTATCCAAACGAGATTTCACCTTAGAAGTTAAAAGCTGCCGTTAATAAATATGTAAAGTCAATCCAGTTACACATATCTTTTTAAACATATACCCCAATTTCAGCACTATAGTAAGGATCTTCTGCTGCATCCTTGACTAGGTCTCCATACTTGAATCTCATTACATCAAAATTAGAAGGGGCAATTTCCCCCACATTTTGAAAATAATTTAAAGCAGCCCCTTTCGAGTTGTCTGACATGTTGTCAAAGAATGAGTCAGTAGACACATGAATCTCATCAACTGGTCGGAAGGGGACGTACTCTCCGGTGTCTACAGGCTCGTCCTCTGATTCACTCGAACATATGGCTGGGTCGGTGACCTTAACATTTGTAGGCTCATCTTCTCCTGGATACAACTCCTCGATAGCTTTCTCCGGCTTTTCGAGCTTCTCGATTGTCCTCTCGTATAAATAGTTTTCTGTTTCAAACCGTTCGATCTCTTTCTTTGCATGAAGAATTAGTTGACGAATAGTTTTGTTCGAGAGTTCTGCGTTGGAAAAGTTAGATTATCAAATACAAATTACATGGCACGATGTGAGCTAATTCCTTATTCATGCATTTCTTACTCTTAAGGGTTTCCTTTGGTATAGCCCCCTCAACATCAGCCATTGATGGTCTGGGACCTTTCAGTTTCTTCCTCTCTTCCTCAGACTGCAAGCGCTTTTTCTCTTCGTCCAAACTTTTATCACTTTCGTCCTTCTCCACATCGCACACATCGTCTTCGTTGACGTATGTATCAAGCTCAGCAAAAATCTCCTCGCAGAGGCAGTCTGGAATAAGACTATCGTCCCAATCATCTTCGTCTTCTCGATAAACTTTTACTGGCTTATTGCTGGAAAAATTAGCTTTGGATCCAATAGAATCGGCCTTATTTTTATTTGAATTAGCAAGTTTTTGAGGGTTTGAGAGTGCCGAAGGATTTTCTGCTTGTTCATCATCTTTTGAAATTATAATAGACTTGTTTCTGAGACTTTCTCTTTTTTGTTTGCCGTTCTCTTGTTCAACGGCTGGCTTTGCATTGCCTAAAGTTTCATGAAAATGTGGGCAATTGATGATCATGTAATGAATTAAATGTAGTTTTACTTTTCTGCTTTGAGTTTTACTAACCTTTTGCATCAATAATGTTCGTAGAACCTGTCTTTCTGGGCTTTGAAACTACCATTTTGTACGAATGTTACCTGTGATCTTGTTAGAAATTATCTGTCATTATATTTTTCCCAGTTCTCAGATTGCTCAGAAATAGTTTATCAGAAATATTGCATTATTTTTAATCATACGAAAGTAACTATGGGAAAAAATGTTGAACCAAAAAAATCCTATTTAGCTTCGTAAAGATTATACGTGAGCATTGTAAACTGATGCATAACTGAGCATACTGATTGAATTTAATTGGCATTAATTAGTGAAAAGTTTAATTCAAAAACATATTACACTAGTTTGTATGATTAATCAAGGCATGCATTTATTCCAGCTATAGCCGAGCAGGCTTAAATGCCCGATCAATTTTTTCTAATTATTTAAAACCAAGAATAAATAAAAATAAATTTGTAACTTTTAATTGCATCTTCTCTAACTTAAACCGCCTCTACAAGTACCGTATTTCTGCGAAAAAATGACATCATTACATTCAATTTTTAGATTTGTCTTTAAAAAATCAAAAATTGATGCTGGGATAAGAAATAATAGAATATTACCGTTTCAATAAATTCCCGGTATAACATATTTCAATGAATAAAATATCACACTACTCGACTGGAAGATTACGTAGGACAGCGATAGCACAAATCCGACTAAATCGACCGCTTCAGAATCTTTAAAGCGATTCCTCGACAGATTGATTGTTATCTCCAGCATCACAAATTTCGACCATATAAGGATCTGTATGATGTTAGAATCAATTACGTATTAAAATTTGTTCATTCATAATGAAAGTATTGTCAGTAGATGATGGGAAAAGTAAAGGTCAGAAAGTCAGAAATCAGAATAAACGCTATTCATCAATTTACCATCAACACCCATGAATAAGACATGATCACTTGTGGTACTTCAGGCTGAATAATTTGCAGCGAGTGAAATGTACTTTCAAAAAGGATGAATAGTTCATAGCAAATTGCCACAGTGATTAAAAATCCAAGTACCAATTCCCAATCAATCCCAGACAAATTTAACGACGTTACCAGCAATCGAGCTCCAAATCGACTTAGTTTTGGGACTCCAAGGTAAAATGCAAAATCTCCTACCTTAAAAAAAAGTTTAAAAAAATCATTATCAGGATATGCTTTTTTTAGAAAGTTGAGCAACTAACAATAATGCAGGTGTATAACAATAAATCCCGGACGGGAAGCCCAGTCATTGTGTAAGCTGAATTATTCGAATATCTCGGTACCCAGGTCGCTCTTTACTCTCTTTTTACAGTTTATATTTACTTGATGCAAAATAATGTAAGTGACGGACGGTAGGAGAAAAGAAGAAAGCAGAAAGTAAGTTCTGTTGATGCAAACGAATAGAGAAATCAAAATATAATAAAATTGCTATAAAACAAAGGAGAAAGTGCCTGAAAGAAGACGACGTTGTCAAGGAACTGTTTTTTAATATTACATACAGTAGCTCGACAATTTTACGGTCGAAGGTGAACAACATAATGGGACAAGGAGGGACCCGGCCACGACAAAATGAATTACTAATGAATTACTAAATGTATGGCAATTGTGCATGTGTAATAAAAAGCCTCTGCCGTTCATAAACTACAGTAAATATTTCCAAAAATTCGCATTTTATACTTACAGTTTTTTTTATACATAAAACATACAATTCATCAGTACAATTGCTAGTTCTCTAAAGGATAATCAATACGGGCAGTTAAATACAATTTATTTGGGAGTTTAGCTTTCTTAGTCTTAAGAATTACAAAAAGAAAAGTGACTAAATCAAACGCACACTGTGACCTCCTTTAGCACGAAGTCAACAATATATTATTTTTACCTCAGAACTAATCAGATAAGGATTTACAACAAGAAATATTATTCACACACATGGAACATAATCTGGTGGAAAACACCCACCAACACATCCATTTCTCATCATAAATTCAAGTTTATTTTTAGAATTACAAATTATAGTAGAAACGAATTTTTAGATATAATTTATACCTCACAATTATTATCGGTACATTCTTAGCAACTCAATTATGATGCTGGCTTCCTGATAATTGTTGTCCGCATTGTTTTAGGTAGGTTTAGTTATATTTAAGAATATCATTGTGGCAGCAACAAATATACCACCACCGCTATTAGTTGTTAGTGAGTGAGACAAAGAACTGGTTTATTTCTATACTCTAGTTTCTCGCTAGTTGAACCGAAAGTTTTATTTTACGTTTCTATTTTTTAATTTAATTTTTTTTCAAACTCAAACATTTAGCTCTGTTAGTTTTACTATTTACAATTTGATGTTAACGGATGTGGAATTCAGGATTTGTGGTGCTTTTATATGATTTATTTGTCCATATCCTTAAGTTGTACTTGAATGAATTAATTTGTATCAAGTCAACCCCCAAATGTTCGACCTGGTGTCCTCAACCGGTTAATCGTGTACTGTGTTGACGGAAAAATACTATCATGATCGAAGTCTGAGTTTATTGTTTAGACATAAATTATTGGTTTTTTGCAATCGTATACATTCGACAATCTTCAGCCGCTGACCAAATTCCTAGTTTTAAAGTATCTTACTTTTAGAAAGCGAAATAAGAAATCTTAGGAAGTAATGACATGATTTTATAATTAAGTTATAAATAGCTGTTTATCAACCAGCTGGACTACTACTAGTCACACTTTCTATTATATCGATCTGGACTTTTACGAATACCTTATTTGTAACTTAATCCCATAAACTGTTACCATAATCGGTTATCCATACGTGCTTTTCCCATAAGTATTTTCTTTATAATACGAAGATATTTACATTATTTACATTTATAATTAGTTTAATAACCCAAGTCATATTTGTATAGATAGAGATAATTAATTTAAGTTGGTACTGAGTACGAACTTTTCCAATTGATTTCCTTTTCAAACCATACATGAATTACTTGATTTGGAGATGATTTAACCAGCTCTGGTTAACTTTAAAAAACTGAATAGTATACATATGGAATAGCCTCTTTACAGTTCGGTATGAAAATTCTGAAAGGTTGAAATGGATGATACATGATCATGTTGTTAATTGTGTAGTTTTGATGTTTTATAAAAAGGTACATCATTTCGGGTCTGATTAGGGTTGTCTTGAGTGCTTGAATTTTGGATTTGAACAATTATTCGGATTATTCCATCTGGTTATACACTTGACAGGAACGCTTCGATATCATATCTTATTACAAAAGTTTGGGTTATACGAGTATATGTTAAACACACTCACACATTCTCATTAATCGAACAAGGCACACTTATATTTTAGATTAAACTACGGATAAACTCAAAACATTTCGTGTTATACTACAGGTGGCTGGATGTCTATTGCTAAACAAATTCACAAAGTACTACACTTTTATTTTACACTTATTATTTTGACCCTCGAAAACAAATCATTATTTAAATTACTCTAAATTTAAAACTAAGGGAGTTCTTGCTAATTAAATAAACACTCTTTACACAATAGCACTCTTTCAGTGAACCATAAAAAACAAAAAATAAATTAGTTACACGTACAACATAAACCTATAAGTAATATCCCTTATTAATAAGATAGGAAAGTATTTTAGATACTTAACTACTTTCCTCAGCTCCACCAAATGCAACTTGTTTTCATTTTCACTAACAACTCATCATCAAGCTATCATTTATAAGGACAAAGTTTGCTAACTATTTATTAGAAAGAATCTTTGGTTGTTAAAACTTCCAATTTAATAATTTGATTCCATAAATACCTCAATGCCACAACAAGCATCAAATATCAAACATTAATTTATTGACTGGGATGATACTTGTTCTTACGTACGTACGTCTCAGAAACTCAGTCCAGAAAAACTCGCAAACTGATATTTCATAGCTTAGATTTATCATGACACAATCCCAAAGTACTTGATTTAAAAATTACATACATTTAATTTGTGACATCTTTAGATGAAAATAAGCGAGTATTTTACTTCTTGTTGGGTGGGACGTATTTTCTGTTACTACTAACTATTGACACAAACACATTCATATACCGACAACTGAGATACCTTCACTTCACACATCCCAATTGACCACTTTAAGTATTTACGAAATACTTACTATATAACACGGCACACAATAACTTACACTCCTTCTACGTCTTTGTGAAAGTTTGAAGTAGGAAGAGTCGCTTTAAATATTTATGTGATGTGAAAAGTCTTCAAGCTCTGCTGTTTTTTTAATAAAAGAAATAAAGATTATTAAATGGCTAGTCAGCTACGCTGAAGGAGAGGGTCTTTCTTCTTCGAATCGGCGTGTATTCTTGTGCTAGTGAGATGACTAAAAACACAGGGGACGAAAGAGCTAATAGACTTAGCATCAGTAGAGAAAGGGACGACGGATGGACTGAAGGAGCGAAAGATGCAGGCGAGGTTATCCTCATATCACGTACTTCTGGCTCTGAAAATTTCATTTTCAAAATAATGTCAAATTTTAAGTACGACGTTGGGCATATTATTTATTCAAACTAATACTTGATTGAATAGAATGCACATTGAGAATACAAGTTGTAATTCACAACTCCCATTGTGAAGTCTTCGTCAAGAAACTAGTACACATTTATATTATAACCATTGACTAACTGCAGCCATTCAATCAAATCCATTCTATCGTAGTTTGTAAATCAAGTGTTTTGTGTTTCATACTAACCTGATGCTAAAACATCGTGCTGCGGGGAAGATTCGTACGGGTAATTATCTGCCAAGCAAACAAAATTTGTGTGATTTTATTGTTTCAAGTATTGCAGCAATTTTTCATTCAAGGTTTCCAATCAAGAGATCTTTACTAGCAAATTTGAATATGCTTTGCAATTTAATTCAGTCAGATTAAGTTATCAAAAATTCACATGAAAAGCGCATCAACACACAGCATTCCATATTAATTATCAATGCAAATGGAAATAACAGTCAACATGTGGACGACAACCGCAACAGACAAGCACAAATAGTTGGTTATGAATGCAACGATTATTCGTTCCCAAATTAATAAGGTAGCTCAGGGAAATAGAAAGCCATACAATACATTTTTAAAGAGTAGTGAATAAATCTATAGTGAATATATCATATTTACATTTAGATTAAGCATTGAAGTAAATGGACGAAATTATTATTGTAAATATTTTAAACCAAAGCCAAGTTGCAAAATTTTTGCAATCATCAAAATTTACTAGCAGTGACCTTTTGAAGCTATCAAAAGCCAGACTCTATCGGGGAAAAGACCATACCTGAACTCCTGGTGTGAAATTGAAATAGTTCAGATGGAGGTGCCCATCCGTATTTGTTTTTGGCTAGAACTTTAGCCTCATAAATGACTCCAGGTTCCAGATTCCGAATGTGATAAGATTTCCAGTGAACTGGAGAAGAAATTGATGAAGGTATCGCCCGAGCCAAAGTATTCCTTTCGTAGTAACCTCCGCTTTCACTTGCTGGGATAACCACATCATGCCACTGTCCAGGGATATCATGGGATTCGTTTATCTGAAATAGATCGATACAATCCTCTTTAGCAATGCACTGAGGATTTATACAGCTTTGTTAAGTACACTATAAATTGCCCTCACGTGTTTCTTTCTGTAGGATAAACGGTACTCATCCACTGGGGAGTAACTGTCCACAGTCCAGGTGACATTAAATGCATCACGCATTCGGCCCAATGGGTCACTTCGAAATATTGCCTTTTTTGGTCGACCTAGTGAACCACAGAGATAAAAATAAAATCCCCGCCCAGTCCATATAACAATTTCCACATGTAGATATACACAAAGAGATGGAATCAAATCAAATCACCTGAGAGCTCGATGTGTTTCCTAGAACGTCCCAGTTTGTTATCAGCTTCACAAGAGTAGTTCCCAAAGTCCGATGGTTGACTGCTCCGGATGATTAAAGAATGTCGAGATCCTCGCGTTTCCATGAGTCGTCGACCATCTTGGTCCAATATCATCGTATCCCGATACCATTTCACCTTCTATATTCAAAATATTTACAAAAAATATATTAAATAGGTGTATATCATTTATAAACATACACCAGTTATAAAAAGTTCCTAAAATTCTAAAACAATTGAACTCGCCATCATTCTAAAGGCCGTGCTGGCATTTAACCTAATGCCCTGAAATATACTTGGAGACTTGGAGCTAGAGAGTTTGTACATTTTACAAGACTTTTAAAGAATGGACAATACTTAGTAGAGTTGTGTAGCATTAACAAGACTAGTTTGGAAGTACCATGAGGATTACATTTTGTGAACATAACGCATTTTGAATGCCTTGAGTCACATAAATCTCCCTGCTGGGAAATTTATGGCTCTTTCGGTATAAATCCCTAGGAACTCTAACTTAACCACTAGTAGCCGGTACAGCATTTGCATAATGCTTTGCTTTCTCCACAAATTTCCTCAAACAGCAGCAGTGAGCAGACATCATCACAGCTAACATCTGAAGTACTGAATATGCATCGATTCAACGGTACACTATACTGTACTTAACCTAAAAGAGCTTCTCAACAAAGTTTCTGTACAAAAGCCACAACTCTGTTTTACCGGGCCCACATCAACGATCCAATAATATGCCATTACTTCTCATTACTTATGTACAGATGTAACTATAGTCCTTTACCGTATATACATACAATTATTTCAGAGAAATTTTAGCCGTCGGGAACAACCCTGTGTCTTTGTTGGTGACATTTCGAGACGCCATAAAACGATGACGCAGGCACCAGGAACGGAAGGCTGAGGGAGTAGAAACTGTTTGAATTATGTATGCATGATAGATATACATTACCGCTTGAATGTCTCGTTTCATAAACTCAGCCTTGAAAGTATGACACAACAGAGAAAGCTTAGATAACAAAAGTAAAAATAATAATCACAATAAGTACTTACTGTAGTAACAATACTGTAGCTTAATTGTACATGCTAAAAATAAAGTTGCAAAATAATGGCCTCAGCCCTGTTGTCCTTTGCATTTGAGACAACCCGAGCCCTAATTTTGAATTCTGTGCAGGCATTGAATTCTGAAGTAAGGTTAGGGTGCGTGCAAACTTGTAATTAAGTCACTCAATATATTGCGTGGGGTAATTATTTAGATAAAAAATAAGAGTTATTACCATCTCCAATACCAGCTTTTTGCTATACTTGTCATAATGTCTCAAATAAACAAGTTTCAAATCTTGCATACGATTGGAAATATCAAAGGCTTAAAAATTGAAGCGAACTTTCTATAACCAGTCTCTATTAAGCAAAACCATTTGCGTCAATAGCTACCGAATTTGGAAGGACGGCAGGATTAATTTTTACAAACTCAGAAATTAAAACTAAGCTACTATTTAGACGCAGAGATTATAAATAGACTTCAGTACCAAGCTAACATGGGTAAAATAAATTGGTATAGAAATTATGAAAAACTGTTAAAAATGAAAACACCACTATCCAAAACTAAAGAGCCCTTGAAGCCTTGAAGCTCTTTTTATAACCATTGTTTTGAGAAATCAAGATCAATCAAGCCCAAAGAGATGAATCCTTCAAAATCCAAAGGGTGAAACAAAGACTTATTGTCTTGCAACATTTTAGGAAAAGCACTCCTGAAATAAATCAAAATATTATACTCAAACTTGAGAAATTCGAGTTCAATTCCTCATCTGCAGAAGACGTATTTTCCCAAGGAATAATAAAGACGCAATAGCCATTGACTTAAATGGAGAAACCCAAGCTAAGCCTAACATCATGCAGGGTCCCTTAAACATTGAAATTAAATATAAGATGGAATTGAGTGGTGAAGAAACAAAAGGACCGGAAATGTTGGACAAATCTCTCAGTATTTTGAATGAAACATTTGCATAATAATGCACAAATATTTCATATCAGAGAATAACTTTCCCTCATTGTTATTTGCATCAGAGGGGAAAGTCAAAGACTCAAAGAAGCCCTCCAAGTCGTGCTGTATTTGTTGTCTTTACATGTTTCTCGAATAATGCTTCCTTGCAAGTACTCTGTCTTATTCACAACTTGAAACCAAGGTCTGAATATTTGTAATAATTACTCGTGCAGGGTTCAATTCAATAAACAACTTCCGTCCATGAAAGAATAACATTCGTGGATCGATGGAATGAATTCAATTGGTTGGGAGGGATGGATGAAGCGTTTCTATCAAATTATCAACAAAGGAACAAAGCTCTAATAGTTTAAATTAGTGCGAGGATGGAATCGGATATGATTTCTCTCAGCTGGAGTTCCATTGGGAAACCAAGCTAACCGAGCCAACCTCTTGCTGGATGGTAAATTATTTTGTCTTCGTGTACAACCTCCTGGATTCTCCAAGTTAATGGTGGAGTCAAAGTAATTTCGTCAGTCAGAAACTTCCTGATCAATAATAGACAACCCTAAAGTCGGTTTATTTTAATGAGCAGGGTTCATGTTGGGATCACTTGTCTTCATTATCCTAAGAGGATGGTATAATATAATATCAGCTCCGTTTCTCCAGTGCAGTGCATAACCAACTGTGCAATTCACAGGTTAAAACTACCATATTGGTATGCAAACCCTGAATTTAAAACAAATCCTGAGATATCGGAATATGTATCTAGCAACTGGATTCTTGTATGTACAAAGTGCGAGATAAATTAATTCATCATGCTCCAGGGCATTTCAAAAGTATTCAAGCTAGCTTATACTTGCGCATACTTGGAACTTTTGGAAGGTAGCATATATTTATTATAAGACTTTTTACACACAAGATCCTTCGTAAAGCTAGAATATTCAATCTCGATAGCCCAGAATTTGTAGACTTGGACTGCCGGGATCTAATTACCCGTTTCTTAATTTAATGGAAGGGGGAAAAGTCCGTATTATTAATTTAATTATAATTTTGGAAATTGATGATAGTATGTTTGATTAAGCATCAACTGGAAGAGTAAAATTGTTTAATTGAGATTTTGATCTATTACTGATTGTAAGACGTATCAAATGTCTCTCCCATGCATCCACCATGCAGTAAATTGTGATTGCCGTGATTACTCTTAATGACTTAAGATTGCACACGCGAACAGGCTCTGGAGAATTTATTCCCAAAGCACTAAGTCAACATGCACTATATTAAAGTGTACCTTCAGTAACGTGTAAGAACCCTTGCATAGTGAAAGCAATAGCATATTTCATCCGGCTTTAATTGAAACAGCCAAATCTCTGAGATAATTTACAAATTTGTCGAGAAACAGTAGATTACAATTTTTAAAACATGCAGTGTTTGATCTTGTTTGACCATTTGTTACCATTTTGAATTCATGATGCACAAAAGCTATTTCTAAATGTCTCCTGGCTGTTTAGCTTCGTCGAGAGGGGAGTGAATAGCCTTGGTCTAAGATGAACCATTTTAATAATTCAATGCTATCAGAAAATGAACTCGTGATTAAAAGAACGGTGATGGAAGCCAACCCAGTCCAGTCAAGATAGACCCAAAGTACCAAGAAAATGTCAAATTTATCAGTAATTTCTCAACTCAGGCAGTAAAAAATTGCAAGCACGTCCCCGCTCTTATCTGTCGTATCGTAAATAAGATCCAATCCAACATGAAGCAATACCGGCAGGCGACCGCGCCAAGTCCAGACATTCCCCAACTATAAGTTTCCCGTTTATACTACAGCTGGGAATATTAAAACCATATTTTTCACAACATAATATATTTCAAGTGTTTTACCAGTTAGGTAATTTTTTTACCGCAACTCCTTCCAACAAATACCTAGACCGGGCACATCTTGGCAAGGGATCAGTTGATCAATCATTTTTCAGCTTTTTCTCAAGTCATATTATGCATCCTCCAACTACAATTATATCGTAACAAATAGGAGCTCTTAAATTCTCCTGAAATATGGGTCTGTTAACTGGGGAACAAGTAACTAGAAAAACATTGATTTAAAAAATATCATAATTTCGAAGTCTAAACTGGTGAATATCTGTAGCTATTTTTCTTTTCTGTTCGTTCGAGTGGGCTATTGTAAATGGTAATTTATATGAAGATGGATGATGCAAAGCGTTTCTGGAAATATAGACACGTGCCTCATCCAAAACTACACGAAAGACTGCTGAAAAATGTACACAGAAACTTTGGAATTTGGTTAAAGTAAATGTCAAGTAAATACAAAAGTTCCTTCCTGTCCCAGCCTCCCCAGAAGATCTTTCCACTTTCAAATACTCCTAACCCAAACTTCCATTGCGGCAAAGAGTTCCCTCTCCTCTTTCTGTTTATCTAAGAAGACTCATCCTGATGAGAAGTTTAGATTAGCCCACTCATTGGAAAACTGTCGATTTCCTTTTATTATTACATAGGATAGGATAGCTGATTACGACTACCTCCTCTCCTAAAGTAACATGTACGGAAACTATTCACCAAAGTAGCTTTACGAGGTCCCCACGAAGGGAAGAGAAAAGCAAAGTTATCCACAAATCCACGGTGGATTCAGCTCCATTTACCTCTCCAACATCTCTAAACAAAAACATTGCTTTGTTCTAGGAACAACAATTAAACTAAAACCCAGTTTCAGTCATTTGATTATGTGTCCATGTTGATCTCACCTACAGAAGCAGGCTATTCTCAACGATCAGCCCTAGAAAATGTTAACTTTTCAAGTCCCCTTGGTAAATCGTGTGGCCAGCTGAACCAAAAGAGAAAAGTAGTTCAAGGAACATTTCTTATTCTTTACTAAAGAGAAACGAAACGGAGAAACCACTTATCTAATCAAGTAGGAAAAGCAGGCACACGTGTGTACATTGCATTTATTTTAACATGCATTCCAACTTTTCATCCTTCGACATGAGGGATCACACCTATCGCTCTTAACTTACTTTTTAGAGAGTTGGATATTATTTTCTCAAACCTCTCATAACTTCACCTTCACATTCTCTACCTTGGTCAATGCCATTGCCAACCCTATTCATTTTCATTCAACCCCTTTCTGGTACAGACTCTACTCGTTTAGAGCCTAGCACAAGCTCCTAAAATCGAGTTAACATTACCATAATGTATGCAACTGAGGGGAAGAAGAAGCCTCCGTCCAAATGTAAGACGAGCCCAAGAAGCAGAAGGCTCAGAAACTTGTGAGAAAGTTGCGTATTTATTTTTACTTCTGTGTCCGGAGAAAGTGCCCAACTAGGTCATCAGGAAACATAACTAACGACAACGGAATAATGAACTCTCTATCTTCTCCATGTCCAGTCCCAGCTTCCATCTGAAACGGAAGACGGGTAAAAAGGGCTGGGGATATTGTATCTTTTTTTTTGATCGGGAATTGTTCAGTGTGCCATGAATCTACTGCCTGCTCAAGCAAACAAAGGACTCCCATGAATGTGGGACTTTTCCTTAATTTTTTCAACGGCTCGGAAGGGGAACTTTGTCAAAATCGATTGACCATAATTTTTATCCTCCCAAACTTTCTTCTTTGCTTCCTCTCCGTGTTTTATTTGCACTTGCTGACCAAAGAACACCACATAGGGGCAAGGGGGCTATTTCCTCTGTAAAATATTACAGCTTACAACCTAACAATCCTCTCCTCTCGTCCTGGAGAGTATGTATTATTGGATTGTATCTGTTTGCTTAGGAAGGGGAATGAAAGAAACACATCCGGGTGGAGAAAGTACGGGAGTAAATGTAGATAGACGGGGATGATCCGAGGTAACGATCTACACAATCTCCTTGCATTACTATACAGGGCTTGTTTTTGCGATTCCATAGAACTATATACGGTTTACGGTTCAGTAAGAGGATCACTCCTCCTCTGTCGTAAAGAAATGTATGGTATATAGTTCCTTTATAGTACTATTTTTGCATCTACTTTTCCAATGGGTAACGACAAATGTAATCAAAATACAGCCGGATATGATTTTATAAGTAGATATTCCTACGGGAAGATGTCCAATTTATGCATAAAAAAATGCTTCGTGGATAGTCAGGGGTTCGACAATAAAGCATTTCATGGAGGAGTGTACCAAGCACGGGGGTAAACTCGTATAATAAGACTGTCCTTTTATTTATTACAGCTGTGGCTCCAGTCCTTCCGGTGTTTTACCAACATCGTAAATAAAATTGTGGCACTGGTCATACCATTTATGAAATAATCCTGAAGAATTGAACCATTATAGTGATACAGTATCTGCAGCAGAGGACAGGACAGTTTAAAACTATCACTTATTATAGTTATTATTAAATCCGGTAATGTTTGACAGGTAAGCGATCAAGATTTTTAATTTCTTGCATCAAACACTCCTATTTCCTTGAGCTCTGGGAAATGCCTGTGATTTAATACAAGTGCGTATAGTTATTCGAAATGTTCATTGCAATTTTTTCATGCACAATTTTTTAATGCTCTTATTCTACGTCAGTAAGCAAATTTCCTGATATTAAGAATCCCCATCAGAAATCACAATTTCGTCTATATCAATTTTTAGTAAACGATCACCAAGTCGATCAGAAATGGGCATCCTGGGTGGTAAGCTATCATCACATTTCCCTGACGCGTTTTATTTGATCGCCTGGATAAATTTTAATGTCTCTGACTAAATTCAAGAAGATGAGAGTTAGGAAAAGGGACAAGGGTTCTGCTTTGGAACCCTCCCGATATAATAAATACACTACTTTCTACTCTCACACTCGTCCTGATGCGATGGTGAACCTGAACTGTGAGTGCTCATCATACGGGATAATAAATGGGCTATTTATGACGGGTAATGGGAGTTTGGGACCAAATCGTTGAAATGAAACCAAATGAATACATTTTCTATTACTTACATATGCACCAATTCCCATTCACCTTCCTATCCCGAATCCACAAAACTATTCCAAGTACAGCCAGCCTTAGTATCCCAATTCCCAGCCCTCACACAGCCCCTACCCAGCCTCAACATTAGATCATCAGCCGCACTTTTCAGGAGGAAGTGATGATGAGCTCTGATACACACACATTTTTATGATTCCATTTACTATCTCCCATTTACTTCCTTTCAGTCCGTGTGCTTATTAAGGCTGAGTAACAACTGTCATTAAGCAGACTGAAATTGTGGACAGTGCACCCACTATTTATGATTATGCTTAATCTATATCATCAACGAAAATACTATATGTCGAGGTATAGATTTTGCTTCTCGTGTTGCATTTTGGATTTTGGCATTTCGGATTATTACCCATCTGCATCCCCAGGAGCAACGAGGGATACCCTTCAGTAGGCTGTTTATCGAATTGCTTTTGCCTGTGTGGTAGTCGTGATCTGATTAGAAGTTGAGCACATAGCCTTTAATAGCTTGTATTTATTATAACGCTCTAAAATGAACCGGGGTGTTATGGTAGCGTGTATTTGGAATAGTTGAACGCTTTCCTGTTTATCAAGTTCAGAAATTATAGAGCCGGAAGGTAAATAACAACAGTCTTTAATCTTGAACAGTTGACAATCAAAAGCGCCTAATTAAGCTTAATCACTATGCTTATGAACTTCCCAATGATAATCAAGCAACGTTTATGTATTTGGGGAATATGCTTGGACTTTGGAAATGCTGCGTGCATTAAAAAATTTAAGTCAAGGGGAGGTGAAAAGAAATCTATAATTTCTATTCAATTTGACGGATTCTATAAAACGCAAGTGTAGAAATACACTTCCTTTCCAGTTCATTAACAGTAGCAACTTTTGAAAGTTCATAAAATTCATTCCATAACATTTTAAGGATGACTCAAACTCGGGTGATAAATTTTTTTGGTTACCTTGCAGCAGTTTCAGCAGTTATTGTCTTTTGTGCTGTACCGGTAAGTCTTCCTGATAAATTTTCAATCCTATAAATCCCATCTTTTGGTTTCCAATCTTAAAACTCATTTCTCATGTTGTCCAGGCCAAGTCTGACTTTGACCTCGAAAAATGCAGGGGAGTAGATATCGATAAAACGGAAAAGGATTTGATGAATATAAAAGAGTGTGTAACAGCGGCAGGAGCTTATAAGTTTGAGAATGTCTCTACAGATAAGATGGCTGTGAGTTACACAATAATTCGAATAATTCTTCAAAATTTAAATCATTGAAATCCACTGACAGGAGTTTCAAAATGTTTAAAATTATAGTGTTTCGGCAAGTGCGTTTTGCAAAAGAGGGATTTGGTAAGACATTGTTTCCTTTTATTTGATCATAATGTTCCCTACATCCTTAAAACTCTAACTTGATAATTATTGGACAAAACTTTAAGATTGACGACAAAGGAATGCCTCACAAGGAGAACATTGAGAAAATGATCACAGAAAGCATGCCGAAAGTTGTACACGACGATTTGAATAAGCGAATGGCAACTTGCTTGGAAGAGGAGAGTAAATAAGAAATATTCTAAAAAGCTTCTTCAATCCTAATATTCATAATTTAATTAATAATTATTTCTTGCTCAAATGCAATTAGTTGTCTACGAAATTCATTGCAAATATAATTACTTTTCAGCTGATATCATCGACGCTACTGACGAGTCGTGTAATACGTACATGCCAATGATGATGTGCATTCACCTCGCCTTTTTGGAAGTAAGTTTCCAATCGAGAATCCAGCGTCTCTTTTCCTCCATAATTAAATATTTGGACTTCATTACGGGGGGTTATTTTTTGTGTTTCAGGAGTGTGAAAAGTGAGCCCTGTGAACGAACTTTATAATCACCCATTCTCGTTGATTATGGGGAGGGAATTGAAAACGGAACTCTGAGCTTTAATCAATTCAATTAACTTTGTTGCTGACTTCATTAAAATGATCCTAGAAATTTTATACAACCTTCTGTAACACCTTTCCCCATTACAAGATATTATCATCAGCGTCTGCATCCTGTTTGAAATTGCAAAATCTCTCAAGGATATTTTCCGCCCCTCTTATTATTTCCATTTCTTCTCATAGACCTTAAAAATCTTTATTATACTAACCCATCAATTTGACAGGAGGACAGGAGGTAGTTTTATTATTAGGGGAAGATCAGCATAAGATCTCTAGCTGTCATAAGAAAAATCCAGCTGACGTTTCTGATAAGTCTTCGATAGAGAAGGTAATCATGAATCATCTGCTTTTTCAGTTATCTCTTCAAGCCGACCCAGCTTCTTGAAACTTTAATAACACCATCGCCTCTCGTCAATAGATGAACGCCGAGGCGAAAGCTCACAAATAAAAGACTTTGATCTAATAAAAAATGTCAGAATCTGACACGACTTCATTCTTACGAGACGCTTTTCCCAGCAACTTATTATCCTAAGATAATATCATTCTGTCCGGCTTGTCGGGCATATAGATACACACGCTTCACATATTAGTATACATATTCTGTAATATTATCAATCTACAATTTTGAACTTTCTCTTCCCAGCAGCCTTCAAAACTTATTTTCTATCCCAATATTTTATAATGAGAAAATGGAGGACTTGTTTCTTACCGTGACAGGTGGGTCTGCATGAACGATACAAGCCAGGGCTGCTTCTTGACCTTCCCCTGAATGAATCCATGAATGCTCCACTTCAATTTCAGGCGGATCTGAAAAATATAATTTGAAAATTATAAAAGATAACTTTATACAATCTCCTTGACCTGCCAAGCTGTTCCGTACGACAGACAGGTTTCTTAGCTCTGCAATTGTAACCATCCTAAAAATACAAAACGCGACGCTCCTTTAAAGAAATTTTCCAGTTCTGTTAGTTAAAGTTAATAGTCAGTGCGAATTTTCAAAAACATTTCAAGCTCTGAAAGTTTATGAATCTCTAAGTCAAACAAGATGGAGATACTTTTCTTCCTACTTTAAAAAGTAAAAATGTATGTCTCCAGGAAATGAGTTTCAGAAACCACAGTCTACGATTCTGCCCTCTCCATGTCTCCATCCTTTTAAAATTTAAAACATGTCGTTCCTTGACTTGACTGCCTCCGTAAGACATTTGTTGAAAAATCATCCTCTGACAGCCTTTCCCATTCAACATCTCCATCCACTACTGTGGAAAGGTTTAAGAAAAGTATCTCGGAAGTAGAAAAGAGCATCAGACTCATCTTTTCCTTCCATTTAATCATCAAGAATTAATTTCCAAGATGATATCCCACCCACCAACCTTCTCTTTTGCTTTACCACATCTTTTAATTCATCTTCATCCCCCCTTATTTCATATACACTCCTACTACCCAGGGATTCCTATCCTTTCAAAAAATAAACGACAGCAAACATGACTCGACTTTGCTTTCGCAGCAAAAAATCTTCAAAACTTTGGTTCTACGGGCTGGAGGAGGAGCGGATTTTGGTTAATGACATGTCTCCAGCACAGTCAATCTAGATCCGACCCTCTCTGACATCATACCTGCCTTTACTTTTAATGCACCATTTCCTCTCTCTCCTTTCAAATAAGGTAAAGGAAACCTGGGCCAGAAGATAAAAAATATCAGTGATCTGGGTAAATCATCAAAAATTGTTAAAGAGGCCATCCTCTCTCTCTCTCTAGTAGTTCTAATGTCAGAGGTGGTGAAAGTAGGAAATATGGCTCTATAATGATAATGGTATAATCTGTAAATGAAAGAAAGTCAACTGAGCAGTTGCATTCAGAATTTAATGAGATTTCCTCTCTCCTTTTCTCAGCTTTTCATTTACTTTCCTTTGCACCATTTCCTATTCAAGAATAATGGGAAATGGGCTTGATGAGTATTGAGAATTCATATTCAAATATTCTCAATTTTTTTAGACCAAGAAAATCCCCAGTGAATGAAAAGGGTTAGGGTTTAGAAATGTATTAATAATAGGGGAGTTTTGAGTTTAAAAAAAGTAAATAATACTGTGGATCTATATTATACGTATTAAGTATAATGGAAAGTGAATCTCTGCAATCTGATTGAGCTTGAGTTGAAGAATTCGTGTTTTGAAAGGCATTGCGGTGGTCCGAAGTATTTGGATCGGAATATTAAAATATGTCTTGAGAGTGACTTGAGTCTAAAGTTCTGACGTGCCTAATATGAGAAATAGACTTCTAATATGTATTTCAAATAAACGAAGCCATGGATTTACTCAAGGATCATATTTCAACCTCGTAAATAGTTTCCTCGCAGTAACAAAACATAGCCAGCCTGCATATCCCTCCTGTCAAGCTACTTAGGTATCTACTTTTCATTAAAAGCTACAAAATCCTTGAAAATTGTAATATTATTAAAAACACATCACACAGTTGTCCAATCTTTTTTCCTTCCCCCGTCAGTTATAAATAATCGGAATGTCCCTTTTCTAAACACGCCCCGCCCAAATATGATGATAATCAGATTTACAGTCCTTCATTATACATCCTGTACTTTCCCCCTAATCTCAGCTTCATGTTCTAAGTATAGAGTATATATTACCGATGAAATAAATGCAGTCAATGCTTTTGTTTACGAGTACTCATATCTTGACCAAAAGTGGCAGTGATGGGATTATAGATTACGGACTACGGCTTATGTCTTATGAGTCTTGCTAAAATTTGAATGCATGAATGAGTGCAGTGCATTGCACATTGCATAAATTGTGTCTGAAATAAAACTTTTTCCTTCGCAATATAAAGTTTGAAAGTTACTTACATTGAACTTTGACTTCGATGGAAGTGGTGACAGGAGTTCCAACTCCATTATTGGCTGAGCATAAGTAGATGCCTGCAGAGTGTCGATCAGCCTTCTGAATGGTGTAGCTATTTCCATCTGATGATTGGTCTCCATTAGGAAGCAAATTGTTCTGTCAAAACAAAAAGGTTACGGCATTTTATCATCATATCCAAACTTCAAAATGACAAGGCTTTTAGGGTGATTCGACCTTCAATCCTGTACCATATTGATGAGAGCTGATGCCTTTTAGTCTTGCTTGAGTCTCACATAATACTTCTAGCCCTTCTTGCAATAGCAAGTTAAGGCCTTACGTTGATGAAAAATTAATCATCCTAAAGGACTTTTAACAAATCTCAAGTTAGTTAGAAAACCTCTAAGAAATTCCATTTGGAGGAGGAAACCCTCATGTAACCGAGTGAACCCAGGGAACTAAGAGTAGAAATACTCCTTAAATATTTATAACAACTCTGTGCCCTCTCTCTGATATGGTTGACGAATAAGCATGGCCACAATAAAGTACAGAGTTAGGCAACTGTGGGGAATTAAATCGACAATAAGGTTCTAGAGGGGATCGAATTGGCTCTTAAATGCTGGTTCCACTTCTCTAAATTACTATTTACACAGCATTAATTGTAAATACGATTTTATTCTCTGTTGTCCATCTGACATACTTTCAACTTCTGATTAATTCAAACCTATGAGATTTTGGTTAGATCAGGATTTATATTTTAAACTCAAGGTAGGCAATTATGAATTTATCTCGCTTCAAAAATTTAAGTTATAGACACCAACCACAAGAATTCAACACCAGCTCCAAAAAAATTATGGATAACAAGATCACTTACCCGTCTTGTCCAAGTAATCGTCGGGACAGGATTTCCAGATCCACTGCATCGGAGTGTAATCGTGTCTCCCTTTGTAATTGTTATATGACCCGGGTCACTTCGGACGCTTGGTGGGACTGTAAATACAATAAAAAATAAGTCGGTTTTCTGTTTTGGGTAAAAAATTGTTATTTTATGTAAATTTGCACCACAAGCGGGAACAAAATTATTTCCCGCATTACCAAGCCGATAAGCATAGTTTCGGAAATAGAATTTTACCACAAAATGTTTCTGCCGAAGACAGAATCATAATAAATCACAATTGTAAGATAAAATACTGCCTGATGACACAAAACATAAATACAAAATAAATTGAATACAATTGTGCACAAACGCATGCCGACTTCCGAAAGCTGATGCAAATGATCTATAACCAAGTGTTGGAGTAGTTGAGTTGGGGTTATATTTGTTCTATCGTACTGAGTTTTTTACCTAAATTATAAAGGCCACAATCCGAGTTACATTGCTTGTCTCTTTTTTAATAAACAATAGGATATGACAAGTGATTTTTTATTGACCAGCCGGGGTCCCTTAAAAATAATGACTTATAGTATGCACCCTTGAACAGTCCAACCCGGATCCATTGAAGGGACAAAATCAGCAAATGAAGTGGAACAAATTGAGAGCGAAGCATTATCCCTCCGACAAACTACTGCACACAAATATATTTCTAGACTTAAACTCTAAAGCGTATTTCATTCTCAATTTGCATTTATTTCAAATTGTAAATCAATAACTTTGTCCCTGGTTGCAATTGGTTTCACGACCCGTGACATTTTTTATCCTCTTCAGTACTACTCTGCTACACACTTGTACCATCAGCATGGCCATTATCTATACGCAGAGGCCAATTTGTGACACTTAAGTACTAAAACGATCTAAAAGTTCAACTTATGAAGTTGGTAGCAGTGGTAGGACACGAGAGAGGAGATGAATAGGGAGCAAATCAATCTGACTGCAAAGCGGATCTTCTATCCAAAAGGGTTAGAATAGGGCATTGTTAAAATCTACATGTATATCTCCTATTCTTGCCCATACTATATACTAATGCACATTGTTAGCTCAAGGGGAAGGAAATAAAGGGAATTTATGTGTGTATCAATTGGTCCCAGGTTCCCATTTTAGACCAGCCACTTCCTTTCAATTTCATTTGAAACTTTTTCCCTTGTAATGCCGACCAATTCAATGTCAAACTTCTGCAAATAACTCCATTTCAAAACTCTCACAGCAGACTTCATCCAAAAACTTTGTCTTTTACACAAGAAACTTTGGGCACATAAAATAAAATATTCCCAGGGAATCGTTAAGACATGAAGGAAGGGAAATTTGAGTGAGGCGAAACGATAATATTTCAAATGCTTATGTTCATTCATTCATGTACTTATGGGTACTACGGGACTAGTCCAAGAGTCAGTCAGTCAGTCATCCAGTACGTCGTCCGGGTGCCCTCCACTTCTTTCTTTTTACCCTACCAAATATTACCCACAAATATCTGAGCTTCCCCAAAATCCTCTTGTGCATTACCAATGAATACAAATTCTCCGTCAGAAAACTTGAAAAATGGTCCCTCACTTTCCAAGAATCAGGGGCAGAGGGTTTCATCAATCAAAAGTCCTTTACTGACAGGAAACCACAGAGCCTCCAATGTTGCATCTGAAATTCGGATTTCGTTTGAATTCTCTCACATCCCCAGGCGGAGAAAGAGTCCTTTGATACTATACCCTTTACATATCTTTTCAAGCTCAAAGAATAGAATAATATCAAAGAAGGTGGACCCCATTTTGTCATCATACAACACAAATCTGTCTTGTCTAGAAACTGTAACCTTATACATTGGGTCATCATGCTGACCTACATTGACTCAACTCCCTCAATGATATCTCCCCATAAGCTGTCTCAATTATGCCGAGCCAAGAGTTCAAAAGTTGAAGGCCACCCACAAAAAAAGATGACTGGAAGTGGATTTTGTAATAATAAATTATAAATTATCCACTTGTTAATATTGGAACCCTAAAAGTAGAGGAATAAATACGAGAATTTTAAAGTGGGATAATGAGGCGATAAATAATTCCTTGCTAACAAAAGGTTCCATCTAACCAAGTGGAATGGCTGATTCTTTTATTCCTCTAGGAGTTCGGGAATCAAGGATGGGTCGTACTTCGGAGTAGGAATTCCAATTCACAATTCCCAGCCTGAGAAAGTTGTATGCCTTGGGAGAGATTCAGCCGAGATTCAAGATTCAAGACTGGGGCCTACTACTACGTCCTACGATAGCCCATGGAGTATTAAGCCGAAGGGAAAGTGATTTGAAATTTCGTGAAGAAGGAGGGTAGGCACTTTGAAGAGGAAACCGCGGAGAAGTCTCATAAATTACTCCCAAAAGGCTTGCTTTTTAACACGATTAATTTATTCTTTGTGCATCAAAAATGAATTATGATTTCATTTTGAACTCCATTTCTCCAAGCACCACCACCCACATACCAACAGTCTCCTACTCGTACAGACACATATATACACTCCCTTCTACTGCTTCAACTTGTTATTATGCAAACTGTACAAAGGAAGATACTTTCTGGGCTTCTAGTCTACATAAACTTTGGTTAGCCAACTATCAAATCTTGTGTTACCATTTTATCCAACTATCCATTCAATTCCTCACTTTCACTAAATCTCAAATTAAAGTCTTTTCACTCTGCCCAATCTCTGAGCATCTCTACTATTCTCTACTAAACTATTCCTTGTGAGCTAATATTTCACCTACAAAACGATGCGGTTGTGAAAGTTATTAAAGTCATAACCGTATCCCTTTCCAGTTTCTCACAGACCTGATTTTCTCCTGGAAGTGCAACCCCTTCCTAACAGGAATCACTGCCTGGCCCTCGATGGAAAATAAACAAACTAATGTTGTTCCTATCATTTATTGTCCATCTCCAATCATTGTAAACAAAATGTGAATAAGAGGATTTTTGATACAAATAAATACTGCGTTTTCCTTCTCCACACGGAAAGAACAACACTTAGAAATTGGTTTTCCAATTATATGTAGTTCATCAAAAGCAAATCAAATATCAAAGCCCATAAAACTTGTATGGTGGCTGGATGCACATCAACAGATAAGATGTATGAGATTTTTTGCAACTGGAAATGGTAGGAACATGTACGGAGTTTGATGAAACTATAGAAAGGACGCAGAAGCTCGCCAATAGAATGCTAAAGCTGATAATCTGTCTCTCTCGAAAAAAAACAAGGTAACTGGGCCAAGAAGATAGGGATGAAATATTAAGGAATTATCAAGATTAGTTACCCACATCCCATTCCAAGAAGGAAGATTAGAGGGAAATGGAACAACTTATAAGGAAACACTATCCTCAAGGTATTTTCATAAACTTGGACGGAACTACTAGAACTACTATCATCCCGAAATCCCAACCACAATACTAACCATCACCACCACCGTGTGCTTTCTCAAATTTCTCACTTTCCACGCCCAATCCTCTCATTTGTAACTCCATATACGAGAGATAACCAAGTTTATTGACAGGAGTTGAAATATGCGGGATGGGATATGTGCTGTGTTATATCAGTCCTATTCGTTCAAGCATATTAAATTAATGTAAATGAAAATAATGCACTCTTGTCCCAAAGTACATCTCTCGTCCGTCCTCGATCACATTTTCGTTTTGATTTCTGATGACTAGTTGAAGGAGACAGGTCTCTCACAAGATTACCAACCAAATAACGAATTGGCCTCCTTCAACTAATTTCATTTTCCTGTTCAATTTCTAATGTAACTAAACTAACTATATGGATACCGTACCAGTAATACCACCACAACCAGGAGCGCTATCAGTCTTCACGGCTACGATGCACAGATTTGTGTGAGGGTTATTCCTTCATGAGTACCGAGCCCTTTGTCTGGAGGCTCAAAATGAATTAAGCTCTTGATTTGCGGTCTCTTTGTGTTTGCTGACTACACACTCTGCTGCTTTCTAAACCTAAACCTGTTATAAATTATTATGTGCATGATGATGATGATGACCATGTCAGGGCGATACGGAGATGCAGGTATGTGTCTACAAGTCTTCATCAGTGGCTACATTGCAATGCTTTCCCCAGAATCTCGAATCCTCCGTGCAGACTCTACCTACGAATTGAAATGGCGTCTCCTCATGCATCGTACGACCCAATTCCCAATTTCTAGTGACCCTACAGGATCAAAGGATGGCATTTACCTTTGGGATTTGGGAATAAACTAAAAAGTAACTCTGCTGCTGGGGATGGTCAATATTAAATGAATTTATATGGAGCAGGGTGGGTTTGGTACTTATTACCTACTTTAATCTGGGGATGTAAACACCCGTACCTTTCCATTTCATGAATAAAAATTACATGAACTAACTCATTTCCAACCTGTATAACGATATGTATTCCATTCCCCAATTCCACGCTTTCTCTCATTCGATTAAAAATAAATAAATTTCAGTACGGATGATAAGATCATTGGTATGGTATATACTCATATACCACCAAGAATTGCAACGGCGTGGATAATTTGCTGCATGATCAATACATGACGACGATGCATGTTACTAAATAGGCATAGCCTGTATACATTATACGACGAAGTGATCAGCAAGGAACCGGTCCTAAAACCGCTATTGAAGGGCTCAATCGATAAAAAGGAAAGCGAGACAAGTTAAGCGTATAAAATGAATGGTTCCCTTGATCTTCAATGTTGATTAGAGAGAGAGAGAGTTTGCTGATGCTGTGAAAGTATTCATAAGCAACTAAGCTATGTGATAAGATAGCAAACTACGAAAAGGAAAATATAGAAAGCATGAAAGATTACCTGACTACTAAATTACGACCTACAACGACTGTACAAACACAAGCGGAATGTTTGAGGTTTGTCAGGATTTTGAAATAATATATTAGCAAATCATGGCGAAATAGGAGGACGATAATCTAGATATTCTAGATTCCATGCCACCCTGCTGTCCCCTATAACCCTTTGAGTGTTGAGTTCATAATGAAGACCATTTGCGACGTAAAATTCATTTTCGCCTCATCATTCATCAATTTATCACGACAATTCTGTCCTTGTCCGTCCTTTCAATAGAGAATGGCTTCACACAGAGTGACGATTCAAATATGTGATACCGACTGACTTCCGAGTTTCTCATTCTAAATACACAGATAATGCGGAGTATACGAAACATTACGAGTACAGAATACGATGAGTGAAACGTTCAATTTGACTACAGAGACATATGCCGTCAAAGGGTCGTACACTTTCCCTCGTTCACAAGATTCATTTCTAAATTGTATAGACCCATCACAGATACGAGGCATATGTCTGGATTGGTAGTTGATAGTTGGTAGTGGTAATGGTAACGGACCGAATTGGGTCATGGTATTTGACAACACAAAATTATGATTAACGACACTCTCTGTCTTCAATACCCTGAGGCTTAACTTTTTTCAGCGTTGTCCATAATTAAAGGAAACAAAATTTGCTCTCATTGTATCTGCCCTATTGTACAACTCCGGCATGAAATTCTGTTTCACGGAACGTAATAAAGCATTAAACTTAAATTAGATGCGTGAGCGAAAGGGCTAATTTCGTTACTTGCTTTCAAAGCATATAGAGCCAAGAATGATGTCAACAAAATTCACAGACACTGGGGATTTCTATAACTATAGGCATTCATTACGTGAGACAGAGACTTACCTAGAATTTCAAGCGTGTAGACTTGTTCTTCGGGTACGTATGTACTAATTTGACAAACGTAGTCCCCACCGTCCAATGGCCGGACTTTCTTAATTTCTAAATTGAAACCGTCAACGAGCTCTACTCGCGGGTCCCTTGTGATCTTCATCTCTCCGGCTGATAAGACAGAGTTCCCTCGTTTCCACAATATAAAGTAGTCCCCTATAACATTCAAAGACAATGGTTAGTTTACACATCTTAGATTACTCAGGTCAGCATCAAGTCCTACATTTTAAGACAACAAGACAGCTAAGGTAGGGTGTAGGTAAAGAAAAGCTGTATGAGCCTCAAAAGTGATTAGGAACTATTAGTATTCCCTTAAGATGATTAAATTATCAACAACAATGTTTAGTCGTAAGAGGCTATTGGAATATGCATCAATGATTTCCCTTAAAATCTAATCCTCAAACCATAAACAATGGGGTGAAAATATCAAAATTACCGGTACATAAAGTTTCTAAACAGTCCCGAGTAAACTAAATTTCCAGAAACTCAAACTTTGAAAAATTGAAAGACGCGATGGCCGATATGCTTAACTAACTCAGATCCACTAGACCGAAGTCTTGTCGGACTATCCTGATCGAGCCACACCATGCCAAATATGCCAACAAGGTACCACATGCAACTTAGGAAGTAAGGATTGTGCCTTGGGTATTCATGTGTGAAAGGACAAATCAGATCCCCACGGTGAGTCCAAAATCCAATAGAATCAGCAGAAAGAAACTATTTGGATATATTTTCAAACTCGGACTAAGGGGCTCTTGGGGTGCCATGACATGGCACAGTGTCAAACTCAAAGGATACAAGTTTTTTTATACAAAACTTAAAACAACCTGGATCTTCGCCCTATCTCTAACACCCTATCATATTCAGGGTTTCTATTTCCAATCCAATATATTGAATACATAGCTTTTTGAAAGGCTACAATTAGTTTGAACCTCCATTTATCCCTGTATGCTATTCAAAAACTGAAAATCTTGGCAATATTTGTTGCAACAACCCGAATTATAGCTATACGTATTTTTCTATACAAATAGTAAACATTATTTACGTCTTATTGATCATTTGGGGACGCGGAAGGCTTAGATATTAGTTTGTATTGTATGACATGTCTGTATAAATGGTTGAAGGGGAAAGAATTTGGGACTGATCGGCGACAAGACTAGGAGATGTGATGCTTTGCTTTCCCTCCGTCGGTGGGAGATTCCGTTGGTTTGCTTCCTGAATGCCCACCAATGCAAGCCGCTTTCGTTGCTGGATAAATGCTGAGATTGCGAAACGGTTCAGTGAGTTCCCTTCTGCTTAAGTACATTGCACGGGGATATTGCGATTGCGAATAAAACTCCCTCCGAGCTAGGTGATCCTGATGGGTCTTAATCTCATGGATATGGATTCATTCAATGTTACCTCCAACACACACTTCCCATACATTCAATCACACTGTTCAGATTTTCAGAAGCCTGTTATAAACGCTAAATCGCTTCCTGTGGGATTCTCGCATTGGCCAAACCGAGATGGGTTTTACCGAAGCTAATCCAGCTAGTAGAGCTTTGATATATTTAATCACTCACCTATACGGATTAGAAAATCTGCTCAGCAATTGAATCTTTACATACAGACTGCTGAAATAATACAGGCTATACTCTCTGCGTACACCGCCATTGCAGAATAATCAAACGCTTATGGAAGGGGTTTAAGGATTTTAAAGTACTGAATTGAGTTTGAATGAGAGGGATGGGTGGAAGAAGAAATCCGATGAAAATTCGGCTGTGCATAATGGGTGAGCACCGACAGTCTCCCTGATTGATTTTTGATTAACCTTAATAACAACGAGATTACTTTTTCTTACTCAATTACTTAATGTGTTGACTACCTTATGAAGATCTAAGCGAAAAATACAGGAATGCACTCAGGATACTCGATAGGAAAAATAAGCGTCAATTTCTTTCAGTAAACGTAATTTCCCACTCATAAAAGCAGTGAACGCACTTTCCGTTCCTAACTTTGGGAGAAAGGGGTCTTTGTGATGAAGCCTGAAACTCAATTTTAGAAGGACCCAAACACAACCTTAGGACTTTCAGACTAGATTATTTGGGTATGGCTCTGATCAAAGTGTCAAGAAATGTGTCATGGTTAAGGAAACACGGAGAAAGGGAAGGACACGGTTGTCCGATGAAGCATGTTACCGTAGCTTATTCGAGTGGACATGATTTTGATTTGATGAAATAACTTACCCAGACGTTCCACTTGGCAAGGAAGGACGATGGTCTCTCCAATGACTACTCTGTATGTTTGACTCCGAGTCAGAAATTTGGGAGTCTCTCCATCATCCTCTTGGCATGTTACTGTTGATTTAGAAAACAATACAAAAATGTTAGACATCCGGTTACTTGAATCCATTCTGGGACTCACTCCCAAGTTACCATCTTCAAGCTATGGCTTATTCCACATATTTTTTATCCTTTCTACGTATCTTATTGAATATCAAGTCAAAGTTCATCCACCGGCCCAGGCTTTGTTTTAAATTGTTCATTGATTACTACATAAAGCTGCTCCTGTACTTTTCTTCCAGACATATAAGCAAAGACTGATTCCAACTATTTTTCGTTTTAGTATAACATCCCATAAATTATGCAATAACTTCTTCCGGGAACCCCATAAAAACATCAGTTCTTCAAATACTAAAATCCCTTTCTTAAATCAAAAAGAAATTGTCCACTCTGGCTTGTAAAGGCAACCGGGGACAGGCCTATAGTAGTCCAACTCGATTACTTTGTCCTCCACAAAAGAAGAAATTGAATTTTTAACATAACGCTCATCTTCTTGTGACTTGTCATTGGATGGGCGTATGCAAAATGAGAAATGCAAAAGGTAGACTCTTCTTGGCATACATAGGAAGTCTAGGAGCGCAATAATATTCAAACCCGGTTGAATCTCTTAAACTAAATTGCAGAGAATATATATCCCTGAACTACATTATAAGGACGTATACAAGTCAGATCTTCGCATTTGCCATTCAGAGAGTTGGATTTTATTTTCTTCCCAAATGGGATATTATTTCTACGAACGCAAAGTCTACAGTAAGAGAGCTTGCAATCCTCCTGGGTTTCCTGGAAGAAAATGAAGTTTGAGAAATCCAATCGAACCCAAAAACTAGGTGAGGATATCTTACGACGAATATCGCATATAACGTGATAAAAGGCCTATTAGATTTAATTTCAATTTTCTAATATTCCCCAGCCCTCTTCTATCTCTCTCTCTGTTTTCTCTAGCTCTCTCTTTTTAAAACTCCAATCCACTCCTACTTGATCAAAAAAACCCGAGGCGAATGAATGGTGGAATAGATTCATACTATTGGGTTGGGATGAACTACTTTCTCAGTTCCTATGTTATGTATAAGAGCTAGTAACTCAAGTAACTGCTCTTACATTAGATTCAACATTGCATTGTGGAAGGCATAACCATTTCTAACCAATGTGCTATTTCCCTTTTCATTTGATATCACTTGACAGCCTATCTTCGGTTGAGTATTCTTGATTCTGAAGCTCTAAGGATGTACTACTACTACTAGGGCATAGTGTGGTCTACTCTCGAATGGGAAAAGTAGAATACCATGACATGCGAAACTTGTAGGCGTTTGCTTGTTCAATATCGGAATGAAATGGAAACTAATGGTCATCAGATTCAACAAAAATAGGAGAACTGAACTGCCATTTGGTGATAAAAGATGGTTAGTCTTGATACCCTTCCTCACTTCCTCTCATATTAAAACTAACACGCCTTTCACTTCTGCTTCAAAATGTTTCCCCAATATTTTCTTCTGGTATGAGAAAAAAGGAGAAGGGAGTACTCCGTCGTACGGATAGAGAAATAAATTGCTAGGTTATGAATCATTTTACGGATATTTTAGGGGATTGGTAAAGCTGAGGCATTGCATTGAAATCTTTAGTGTCATGCAATAGTATAAATTAGGAATGAATGAAAATCACCTAGAAATTACAACTTCCACATTACAGCAAAAGCCCATAATTTCCAAAACTCCATCCTATGTATATGAAACGGGTGGTAGTAAATTTTTAGAAAGATAAGAAACGCCCTGTTTATGATCCCGTAAAAACAAGGTTAATACCCGTACTTGAAAGTAACCAGTAGGTCAGGAGGATAAAAGAATTGAGGATTAAATTTTTGTTTTAAATAGCACGAGCATTTCGGCAGTTATTGAGAGTGGAATAAAAGTTGTAATCCAGTGCTTTATTTAAAGAGGGCCTTTTATCCCCTTCATGTTGAATGTCGGGTTGAGCAGTCACTGCCGCCTATGCCTACAAGATGCACAATACTTGTAGCAAGGGAGAGCCGTTTTCTTTAATGTTATGTTCCTTATCTATTCATCCGTCTTCCGCCTTCTTCAAGAACTTTTTCACGAATAGATAATCCTTTCAAAATCTGAGTATTCCCTTCCGCCTTTGGTGGAGGTAGCCCGAATTGATAAGGGGAATTCCCAGCTATTCCTTCCATACGAAGAAACTGTGAGGAGGAGCAGAGGCATTTGAAATTTGAATAGAAAGTTAAAGAAAGTGAGCTGAGCTGAAGATGAGCCACAAAAAAGAGAGAGTGTCTCTAGTTCCAAGTCCCTGTCTGATTGTTAGCCGGGCCAGGCCGGGTGCATTCCCGTATCAATAGTATCTACGCCGGCTCTCTGGCTTTCCAGCACGAATGCCATTCCTTCCTAGGACATCTGAGAAAGATGAGTTCAAAGGGACGTGAGTGAGTGAATGAAGGATCGTTGAAAATGTATCGCCGTTTCAGTCATTTCATTCTCCTTGTGAAGAGAGATAGAGGAGAGGACTGGAGTAGAAGTATAAGCATGCACCGGTGCAGATATTCAAAGACAAAGTTGGAGAAATAAGATGGATTTAAAAGAAGGCGAAAGTTGAGATTACTTTTCTCTCCCTATCATATCCATGCAAATTTGAGCACTTTAACGGCTCCGTCTCATAAAACTTGGGTCTACTTGAATCCAAATGGCTTGTCTATTTACAACAAGATGAGAGTCCACCTCTTCAAGACTTTTAGAATCCAGCTAGAACGAGGTAACCCCAATCAGACGTGCAACTGTTGACTACCAACTACATCCAGATTCTACCCCAAGATTTCAACCTACTTCCAAGTTTCACATGCCAAAGTTAACATCAATTCCAATGTTCCTAGTTACCAGGATAGGATTCATTGAACCCTTTTTGATTAACCAAGGGCTCTTATCCTTCTAAATGGATGGATGCAATTTTTATACCGACGTAGGAGTCGGACAAAACAGAATTTTAGAGTTTCACTCCTACACATTTTCTCTGTGCACAACTGCGTCCATCCGGTTTAAAGGAATAATTTTATGGCAAAGAGGCTTTGTCGGGGAACTCTTTCTGGGAATTAAATACGGGACAGGACAGGTTGTTGATCACATATTATGGTGATGATAGGGACTCCATAGCCATTCTTACGTTGAAAGTTCCAAGAACTTACGAGTAACAGACATGTAGACAAATCCAATGAATGAAACCCGCACCTGCGACCAACCAAGGCCAAAGTAATCAGTAGTGGCAGACAGTAGTGCTTTCACTTCTTGAGAAGAAGCTACCCAAGCCCAAAGACGCTCATCCACCTCAATGTATCAAAGCCTACTCATAGTGGCTCCGACTACCCGCACCTAGAGGCTAGGGAGCCCTACGACCTGGAGGAAGGAAGTGTTGAAAAAAGAGGAAAGGAATGAGTAAATCGATTATTCATTTGAAATTCTTTTATTCCGTGATCCGGCAGAGTGAGAGCCATTTGGATGAGGCAGTATTTCAAGACCTTTTTATTCCTATTGACTCAAAATTTATAGGAAACGTCAGTCTCGATCCAATAAATTCTCTCTCCCCGCTGCGGTTTCTTTAGTCGGGCAAGAATAGGAGGGAGCGTCTTTTGAGGAACACGGAATATATGCATAAGAAATGAATGCTGAAGGGGATGGGGCCACACCACCAAATTCCCTCTTTTGAATCTTTCAACTGAAATGAATGTCTTCGACCTACTGGGTGGTGAATCTATCCCTGTATGGCAGTGTCTGGTTTTGTGCGTGAATTGGAATTCTCGTCCTTAGATATTATTATCAGAATGTCTTCCAGTCCTCTTTCCAATCATTCGCATTGCAGCCGCGAATGTCATCACTGCCATCGAATTCCAATTCCAACTTCGACGTGGAAAGAAGAGCAAAATATTTCGAGTCGATTTTAGGATTTGGACCAATGTCCTTGTTTACTTCTGCTTTACATTTGCTAAAATGCTTATTGAGGAGGTGAATATGAACTTGAGTAGTGTAGTAGAATATTTAACTTGGATAAATATCTTAAGACCAAATTTTGATCCAAAACTTATAAGAACGTTGGTGTCTCTTTCTAGTCTTTCTCTTATATAGGCAACAGTAAATTCTGTGTTTCTAGACACTATCGTAGTAGACGCTATCTCTTATTAATACCTACTTTACTGAAAAGAATACTTTCAATTGTACATCAGACTATGGGTATGTTACTTTAGCTTCTCATATACGGACCCATCAGACTTGAATTTACAGACAGAGTTTTAAAATGCTCTTTGGGATTTAATCTTTGTGTCTGTGACGGGAATTAAGGTCACAAACAACAAACATAGTTACATGATGCATAAACAGTAACACTATAGGCATGGTGTGAGATACATATTTGGTTTTGTGAATCTTTCTTTGAAAAAAGTTTCCAACCTGCGGGTCTTAAAAAATAAGCCTTTCAACATTCGACAGGTTGAAATTTGGAAAATGGATGTTCTAGAAAGAAGTGACGAAGACGAATGCGAATTGAAATCTTGACATCTCTTAAGACCCACTCTTTTAAAATGAGAAATAAATTGCACGCAATCCAAGATCCTGTAAGCAAATGCTTCTGCCTCGCACATGCTACATTCCTCGTCCCTGGAGCTTTCGAAATCTGAACTTACGATGTACATTATACATATTATCAGCTAGAAAACTCCATTCCCAGGATCTTCCAATGCTAGTTTCACTCATTGCTTTATATATCTTCTATCTCTTCTAATACCATTTAACTAAGAAAACATAATAGGGTCAACCTGATATTATTAGATATTTGCATCATAAAATTTATCTCCTATTTCTCCCAGAGAACACCTGGGGAAATGGGCTTAAGGAAATGCGGGTCAATATTTAGAGACTTTACACTTCTTAGAATCCCTACTAAATCTATTTCTTAACAAAACCCCCTGTGTTGTAAATTTTAGGCAGATAAATGACCCTATGCTATTATTATAAGCTAAGTTATCAAACGACTGAAAAACTGTCAAAAAACTTTGATAGTGATCATATATAAGCTCTAAAATGAACATTTTGTAACTTCCACAAGTAAAGATTCGACCTCCTTGGATTTTGGCACTTAAAGGATGGAATACTGTTTCCTTCAAACCTACAAGTTGTCTCATTAGTAAATGAACATATGATGATGTATAGAGTTATTGCAGAATGGAATAAGGTTCAAAGGAAGTGGTGCTCTTCACCTTTAGTTGCTCTAGCTTGTAAAAGGTTGCCATTTCTGGCTAATGGATTGGATTTTATTGCTAGTCTACACATTGCCTTAGCCCGTTACCACCGACTTAAAATGGAAAGCTCAACGCTCCGAGCATTTCTATGAATTTCTTTTCAAAAAACTTGTTCGTTTCAAGTTCAATGACATGAAACGATACGTTTTTTAATTGCCTAGGAAAGTCGGAAGAAGACTACTGATTCATTATTTCTATCTCGGAGAATATAGCTCCGTTCAATTTTTAAACTGACTCACTCCCCTGTACATCATTTCTTTCGAGATATCTTTACATCTGATTAAGCCTGAAAAAGCCGTCTTATTTATTTCTAAAGACGACCTCCCTTACAAAGTGAAAGCAGTCCTCCCCCTATCCATCTTTTTTCTTCTTCTTTTTCCCGGCACACTTTCTTTGTTGATGCAAATTTAGGGTTAATACATTCACTCAGGCAGATCCACTTAGGTTCCAAATGGTTCGAAATGTTCAAATGCATCTCTTTAGATAGAGAACGCTTCAGTGTATGTGAGGAGAAGGGGGAGAGATATTGAAATGAAATTGGTGAGCTATCTCGCCTTAAATATTTCATGGTAAAATGAGCACTCTCCTTAAACCAATGGATTCACTCAGCCTTTGCTTGTTCCAATGAAAAATAAAATATACACAGAATTTAACAAGGAAGCTTTTACACGGTCCATGATCGTTTTCAATAGCAGTAACTACTTGAAAGAGGATGGAGTCATTTTCGAAAAAATTCTAAAAGCAATGTATACAGGCTTGGTTCGTTCGTGAATATTAGATAACTGAGACATTCCACCTATAGACATTTAGATGACAGATTGGAGCATCGCACAGCGACAATTTCCACAGGGAATATTCTTGAATTTCATCAACAAGGAACAAAAAATGCATTTTTATAAGTTTCAGTTACGTATTACATTGAAGGTCGGGTTTTGAGGGATGCAATGAAAAATGGAGTCGCTAAGCCATACGCACTTAACGAGATTTGCTTTACAGCCTACCTCTAAGCCCTTACTGACGTTGATACGTTCACAAGACAAACGGACTCAAGATGAGTGTCCTGACTCCTTAGAACCCTTAGACACTTACTATTATTTTCGTCCTGTAGGAAAGAAAATGTTGGCCATTTCTCTCAGAGAAAAATTGTTTATGAAAGCTCATATAGTTATGTCTAACGTCTAATGACTCGGACGAATTTGAGAAAAATTGGGGAATATACATCTTCCGCCTTGATGGTTCTTTATGCTTCAAAGGATGGAAGTGTATCTCATTTAAGGGATGTATAGGGATTGGCGTAATGTTCTGCAATCTGGATCTTATACAAGGAAGGAAGTTGAAGGATTGTTTGAGAAGATGAGACGAATTAGATAAGTCTAACATGAGCGGCAAGCGCTTCCTTGTTCGCAGTCGTATATAGAACAAGGATTATTAAATTGCTGTATAGGTAGCTGCCATGGTTGAGCATGTAAGAGGAGATTGTTGCTTAAGTGAGATGATACAAGTTTGATTAAGGAATAAAAATAAACTTGTGCCATCTTAGAAAATGGGCAGATTTGCTCAAATTTACACGATAGCTCATGTCAGCTCCTCGCCTTAATTCCAAGTGCTTAAGATTTACGGATGCAATCATTCCCATTTATGAACACTTCCCTATAGTCCTATGAGGGTTTGGTATTCTTGATTTTATTTGTACAACAACAGACACTGGGAAAGTTCATCTGCATGCTTATGTGAGACTGAGACTTTAGAAACTCATGGATACCCCAAAGTTTGAAAAACTTATCAGCCAGTTTGCACTATCGATTTTGCAAACTTATATTCGAAAGGAGTTGGGAAGGGCGGCATCCATTGTGTCTATTAGATACTTATACATTGCATGTGACATTTGAGCCGATGATGAATTTTATTAATCCTGATCATGTCAAATGTCAAATAGGTTTTATGCAGTTGACGACTACCTGACAGCCGAGCTTGACTCGTCTAGCTGTCATTTTGTCTTTTTTTGTCGGCGTCAAGTACCAATTCCCGAATATAGTAGATGAGGATCCTACTTGTGACTTACAAGTATAATATACTAGAAAAGGATTGAACTTACTTAAGCTCATTAGCATTAGCCGTATTACATCCCATCGCATGTCTCCCTGTCATGACCTAGTTGCAACTTTGGCTAGATAATAGATAAAATGATTATAATAATGGTGAGTCTCATTGCACACTTCACTTAATATCCTAAGTCTGCCATTCGGCATGCACCGACACTAACTGCTACTGTAGAGCGACTGCTCCAAACTATTATTGCCACTATTATGGAGGCTTGGATATGCATAGGCAGGCAGTATGAAGTTTATAAACGAGTGACTTTATCGGACTTGGTGAGAAATGCATTTGATTACAAATAATAAACTTATGGAAGTTTAGCTGGCTCCAAAATTCAGACTCCTCTCTTAGAAACTTTGTAGTCTGGTGTGGAGGAAGTGGAAATGTATGCGTTCTACATTTTACAGTGTACAATTGAGACATTTTGCATTTGTGCTTCTGTCAGATGTGACAAAAGTTCGGGATGATAACATGCATACTTAACATGATGATACAGTTTCAACTACAACTACTTTTGGTGGAACTAACTAAATAAAACTTTTGAGAGAAACAATTTTTTTTAAAGCCAGGCTCTTTAAAGTTACTTTAGTGAATTTACATTTTAGATTCTAAAATTATGAAATTGATTTTAGTGTACACTTACAAAAACAGTTTGAAATCCAAATATAGTTAATTGGGTGGAACAGTATGAAAATTTGAAAATGTTAGCGTGTGAATCATACATTTGAAACTTAGCCCAACTATTTGCAAAACTGATTTACTCGAATATCAAATGCTTAAAAGGAAAGAGCTTTGCATCATTATGAAAACGCTTATCTATTGCAAATCCAATTACCTCCCTCCTTCGTTAAACAAAGTCTCACCTGGGGTCTCCAGGAACTCCAGGAAATAATTAATCCTGAGCAGATTGAATACAATTCAACCAGTTCCACTGCTACCTTACCTAGCGTTCACTTCCTGTCTTTTCTTTGCTTATGTCTTTGAACCCTTGTGAATTGTGTTCCTTGACATGAAATCTGAGAATGGCACAGAAAACGTAAAATGTCATCAGATAGCTATTTAGTAAACAAAGCCTTATCTATCTGTCCACTTTGGATTGTGAGTGTGCGATGGTCAGAGTTCATGCTTATTAGTCGTTAAGGACCACATTGGTTTCAATTTGGAACTGCAGGTGGTCGTGTTAAATATGGTTGTGTCGTGACACTCCTGATTTCAAGTGACTTTGCCATCAGCCACTCTCCCGCTTCTGTCTTTTATTACTTAGAGAGGTGACCCACGCTTACTTTAAGTAAAAGGCATGAAAATCACTTGTAATTTCGAAACCGGATATAATTTCCAAGCATAAAATTTTATCATAGTCTAAACGCTTAGGTTCAGTGTGTTTTGCATGTCTGATAAACACTCGTAATGATTTGAACAAGCTTGCCGCTGTACTATTGGTATTGCGAGAATCGGCGAGAGAGTGTCAAAACGTTGAACATTAAAAGTTTTTAGAAATATTTTCCCCCACTCGGAAATAGTTAAGTTCCCTGTATGAATCAGTAAATCGGTGATAAACTTTAATTTGACTCGTGGAAAGTAAACAAACGTAAATGCGAGCAGAATCCCCAAAAGCCAGGCCCCTCCCCTGTAGATTTTATTCATTTTGTTAATTGAGGCTAACAAGTTCATTACAGATTCCACACACCGTGCGATGATACCCACCCCAAATTCCGGAAAAGCTACTGTTCTATATCCAGTGTAGGTGCATTAACTAACAAGGGTAGTATAAATGGGATTTAACGATCTTAAAAAGACTTGTTTAA